>CABHPP010105018.1:34947-55306 GCA_902168425.1 Peromyscus attwateri
AGGACATTATAGACAGACAGACAGAGGAAGGACACTATAGACAGAGGAAGGACAGTATAGACAGACAGAGGGAGGACACTGTAGACAGACAGAGGAAGGACACTATAGACAGATAGAGGGAGGATAATTCTAGCTGTCATGGGGTGTGTTATGAAACAAGGATTATTTTTGTTTACTTTTGCTGTAGCAATCCTTTGTTGAAGTACTAAGGACTAAACCCATGATCTTGGTATGTGCTCTGTACATGCTGCACTGCTGAACTTTGTCCTGGGCCCCAGGAGCAGAACACTGTCAACCTAGCCGACTGAAACAAGCTGTGACGTTAGCTGTGGACTGATAAAGAAAAGTCACTGCATAGGAAAAGTGTGCTCAGTGCTGACGCAGGTAGCTTGGGTCCACCTCTGTCAAGGTCTTGGAATCACTGCCATAGTTCTGCTGGAGGAGACATAACTCCCTACAAGCCGAATCTTCCTGCTTAGACGACTGGCTTGGAGGGGTGAGGAGCACAGTGCTCCGTTGCTGAAGCAGATGCTTGACTGGCTGGGAGCTGCTTACTTTCTGGATGTCTCTGCAGTTACACAGTAACCACCCTGAGAATCCGGGTATGTGTTACTTCTGCCTCACTGCCTCAGGAGGAAAATGACTCTCCCTTGACAAAGGGGGATCTTGCGAGAGATGACCTCACTGGCTTGGGAACAGCAAAGGAACTCAAATTCAACTTGACCAGCCATAAAGGTCCAAGCCCACCATCAGCTGGCCAGAGAACTGTTGAGTCCATGTGCTGACACAGTCTTGGTGACTCTCAACATCCTTTTCCTTCCATGCACATGTCAGAGTCAATTGTCTACTAGTGAGAATGCTTGTCCTGCTTACTTACTTATTTATTCGGAGACAGAATCTCACGGTCTAGCTGATGGTAATCTCAAACTAGGGATCCTCCTGCCCACCTCCCAAATGCTGAGATTATAAAGTGTGCACCATTTTGCCTGGCTCCATTGAAATTATTTTTGGGTAGACTTAAACCTTACTTTCTGTTCCAGTTTGTTTCTACACAACATTTACTTTAAATTAAAATTTTTTATTTACTTACATTTTTAAGAAGTGGTCTATTGTAGAATATTATTTTAAGGTGTGTTACTTTTGTTTGTGTTGCATTTGTTTAACTCTGTGAAGCTGTGTTACTGTACCTGTCTAAAACATCCTATGGTCTAATAAAGAGCTGAATGGCCAATAGCAAGGCAGGAGAGAGGATGGGCGGGGCTGGCAGGCAGAGAGAATAGAAGAAGAAAGATCAAGAAGTGAGAGAAAGAGGAGGACTCAAGGGGCCAGCCACCCAGCCACCCAGCTACAAAGCCACCCAGCCACCCAGCTACACAGCCAGCCACGGAGTAAGAGTGAAAGTAAGATTTATAGACGTAAGAGAAAGGTAAAAGTCCAGAGGCAAAAGGTAGATGGGATAATTTAAAGTTAAGAAAGCTGGCAAGAAATAGCCTAAGCTAAGGCCAGGCATTTATAATTAAGAATAAGCCTCCGTGTGTGATTTATTTGGGAGCTGGTTGGTGGGCCCCCAAAGAGTAAAAACAATAAACAACAGTGGTCATTAAATTCTGCTTGCTTTGAAAAAAATCAGACCAATTAGAAAAGCATTGTTTTATCAGGCGCAGTGGCTTGTGTCTGTGATCCCAGGTTTCCAGTGATGGAGATAGTTGCTTGAGCCCAGGAGTTAGCAGCCAGCTTGGGCATCAAAACCAAAGCTTATGTCAGAGAGAGGTGGCCAGGGGCAAGGGAGAGAGAGATTGATTATTTTTTATAATCCTATTAGATAACAAAAACCATCTCCAAGGTAATCAAATGAAGTGTGCAGAAGGGATGTGTGAGTGTGTGTGTGTGTGTGTGTGTGTGTGTGTGTGTGTTTGTGTGTGCACATTTTCAGAAAGCAAAGTCCATTGCTTTCATTAGATTCTTGGCATAGTCCATAACTGAAGAAATGTTCTGACGCAACTAGAAATCAGCCATCCAGCTTCCAGGATCTAAGTAACAATCTAGGTTGAGGTTTTGAAATCTTTGGGTAGCAGTCCCTACAAAGCCTTGGCCATCACTTTCTCCCACTGCCGGCCCTCACCCCCATCTGGAGTTTCAAGCCCTTGCCCATGACAGTCAATCAGTGACTGAAAAACTTTAGCCTGTTTTTTTTTTTTTTTCATTTGTTTGTCTTGTTTTGCTTTTTATGATCTTAGGTTTCTTTGCTCTTCTCCAGTTTAGCATTAAAGATACTTTTAAATGACAACTAAAACACATAAGAGGTCCCGCTCTGTTCACTCCTGATGTATTTTTAGCGAAGCGTGATAATCAGGGACTTCCAGAAAGTATTTGTAAGTCATATTCATTACACAAACAATGACTAAACGCTTCCCACTTAGATACTACAGAAGCAAGTTTAATGAAAAACAATTTGCTTGATTCATCTATTGAAAAATATGTATTATGCAAAAGTCTTCCATATATTAAGGTTTATTATGATACGCACATATCATTGTAGGACCGGAACTTTGAGGTATGATGTTAGCAGTGGGAAGAATTCTTTAGTGTTGGTCTGCGTGGGTAGGATTCATCTATGGCTTGGTACAGAAAAGCCAACTGGCCTGTCAGAGACTTCATCTGAGACCATGGCTCATTATCTTCTAGTCCCCGAGACTGGATTAGGAAGCATTATTTGTGACAATGAGATTTAGTTTTTCCTCTTCTGCTCCCTCAGCTGTCAGTACCAGCAGCCCATCAGCAGTCCATCCCAGACTCCACCTTTTCTTTCTTCCAGTGACGCAGATTTTAAGACTCCTTCTATTCCATGATTTTAACATCTTCTGGAGTGTGGGAGACCTTCGGGTACCATCCATGCCTGTCTGAGACCAGGAGTGCATGTATGAACAGCTAATAAGAGCAGGCCGCGCTCATAACGGCACTTGTGGCCTTAGAGACAGGTCCAAAGTCACCAACTGCCCTTTGGGACAGCAATATAGTCTGTGGACAGGAGACAGTCCGCACATGGTTTCCCCTGTAAAAGGAGAGTTAAATGTAGCCTCGCGGTCCACAAGCAAGAGAGAGCATAGGCACCCAGGAAAGGCTTACCAGTCATTTCCCTTGCGTGGACACAGGCTCAAAGTGCCAGCTGTGAGTGTTTCCTTTAAAGTCAGGATCTGCAACATCAAGTGTGACACAGTCTTCTGGATGTGACCTCCTGCATGTTGTCAGCTCTTGGGTCCTGGTCCAGAGAAGGAGCCACTTGAAGCTTTGAGTCTGCATTGCACTTACCAGCTTCGGCCCCACCCCGGCTCCTGTGGACACAGCAGGAAGGCAGTAGAACCCAGCATCACTACACTAAGTACTCAAGTTTGGAAGAGAAATGACACACAGCCATCTCTGGCCAATAAAATTTTGAAATCCCCGAGGCATTCACACACTACATTGGGTAGTTGTTCTAGTCTCTAGAAGAAATTTTCTACCCTGTGTTCTGTGGTCCTTGGATCCACCCACTGGCATGGTCTTCGTCTTCCTTGGCCGCAGTTGAACTACATTTGAGATGACAGTCCACAGTCAAAAGCTTTTGTTTTGTTTTGTTTTAAGCTGGCTCCTGAACTCAAAGCTTTGTGAACTTTTCATTTCTTCCTATAAAACACACACACATACACACACACACACACACACACACACACACACACACCCCACACACACACACACAGAAGGGGGTGGGGAGAACACACCTTTGCTGGTATCAAGCATTCAAATACACAACAATCTTCTTAACACAGCCTCCAGCTGTTTATTTTGTTTTTGTTTCTGAGACAGGGTCTCATGTAGCCCAGGCTAGCTACAATGTGTGATATGTAGCTGAGGATGACCTTGTACTTCCGATCTCCTGCCTGTTCCTCTCAAATTCTGATGCTGGGATTATGACTGTGCATCACTAGTCCTGGCTTACACATTGCTAGGGATGGGACTGAGGTGCTTGTGCATTCTAAGCAAACTCTTTACCAACCTAGGTCTACCCCTAGCCCCTCAAAAGACGGATTTTTATTTGGGTAAATTTCGTAGACAGCTATTAAGTCATTAGTCTCCTGTGCCATGGCAAATAGGTAGGTGAAATGATGAACCTGAATGTTTGGTTTTGTTCCTTTTTTACAATGGTTATCACATACACATGTTATAACCAAGACTTTTCAAATAAGTATCCTCATGTTGTCTGTCTTCTGAGGGGGCACTTAAGAATTTGGGTATATTGGTTACTGGGGTCTCTGCTATCGTTAGGGAAGCTGGGTTATTGACAGTCTTCACTTGGCACCTTGGCAAAGTGTCAATGTCCCTGCCAAGAGCCTTGTGACTCTGCATTTCCCCCCCCACACACCATGGTGGAGTTAATCACGCTGCAATCTGAATTGAGTTGAACATAAGCCTCTGGTGTTCATGATTCCACTCACACTTACTTGGAGTATCTAAAGGACTGCCCGCCTGCTGGTGGGCGACGACAAATTCTCTATACAGCCATGTAACTGGGCTGGCCTTGAACTGCTCCTTATAGCTCAGCCTGCCGAGTGCTGGGATTACGGGTACTTGACACCATGACTGGCTTGGCTCCTACTCTTGAAACAGATACTGTTATCCAGTGGAGAGCTCTAGGGTTTGAACCCAGGCTCAGGACACGCTCATTCACTCTACCACAGGGACAGTCTGCCATTCTTCACTGTCCCCTTCTATTTCATCAGTAGGACTAAAGGTTACATGGTCACATGGCCACTCAGAATAAACATTCCCTTCTTAGTCTCCCTTGCAACAAACTCTTTCCCTGAGACTCCGTTGGGGCTGCTGGGGAGGGTGTTTATATTCAGGCATTGTCACCATACAAATGGGTGTGCTATCTGTCTTTCAGAACTCTGTCATGAAAACCACATGTCAAGAAAGGAAGAACAGGAAGTCGGAAGGAGACGGTTTAGTGGGTGAACAGACCTGCCATGCAGCCCGGATGAGATAACCCAAGTTCAAACTCTGGAACCCATTAAAAAAAGACAAGAAAAAAGCTCACATCTTAGCACTTCTATTGGAGTTCGAGGCAGGGACAGGAGAATCAGCTGGAAGCTTACATACGCAGAGCTTCAGTAGGAATCACAAAAGAGACCATGCCGCCAAATGGGTGGAAAGAGAGCTAAGTCCAGAAAAGCTGTCTTCCAACATTCGCGTATGCGCACACAGAATAAGTAACTAGGTGGTCAGTAACTGCAAGTGATTTTCCCTACAGCTGAACCCTGAGAATGTTATATAGAAACAGACATGGAGCAGGAGTGTAGCCTGAGGCCCCAGCTTCGGCCCCAGCACAGCAACAACAAACAACAGAACCAGAAACATAAAACACCTGAGCTATGGAGAAGAGACAGATCACCTACGGACGTGGTGATCCAAAGAACAGCATGGCAGCGAGTTCCCGGTGTTTTCTCTTTGCCTAATATATCTTGGATTTGGAAGGGAGTAAGCCAGCAACTTCGAAATGCCAACAGGCTAAGAAAAGAAAAAAGGCTCCCACAAAAGCGTGCTCTCCCCAGCCAAGGACTGAACAGGGACAGCCAAGCAAGAACAGAACACTTTCAGTTGAAAAGGGCTCTCACTGAAGCCAAACACCACGGAAGCTGTGGCCCCCATCCACCACTGTTAGAAAAGGCTCAACAAGCCTGAGTATCCACTGTCACTGGGCTGGGAAGCAAATGCTCAGTGTACAATGTGAATATAAAACCACTACCAGGGTGGGGTGAAAGAGGCCATATAGGGACCTGAGAACTCCATCCCTTCAAGAGAGCATGAGCTGCTCCGCAGAATCTGCAGCAGATACCACACAGGCAGCCTGTGTTTCCACATTATCCCTCTCCACCATAATGAGACACTTTTTTGCCTACTGGGGTGGTGTCAGAGTAGGACTTCACCTCTGCCAGCAGCAGCCAGGCTACCCCAAACTCTGTGATGTCAGTGGAAGCCGCATGGGGTATAGAATATCATGCTTCTCTCCCTCCCCGTCAAAACAACAACGGATTTAGAAAGGTCTGGGGTTGTAACTTAGTGGTACAGGGCCTGCCTAGCAAGTGTGAGGTCTTGGGTTTATTTCTCAGCACTGCAAACATGGAAGACTCTCACCTAACCTAGAAAAGGCCAAAAAGAAAGTAATAAAGGTAAGAACCGAAATCAGTGGGAAAACAACAGTGAAGGAAAACATAATGAAACAGATATTTCTATAAAAAGATCGTCACAGTAGGCAGATCAGTAGTACGACGGATAAATCAAGGAGAACTGAACAGTAGGAATGGCACAAGCTGTACACCATCCACACATCAAACATGTCACACAAAGTCTGCAAAACATAGATCAGAGGTAGAGCAGATGTCTGGTCTGCAAGCTCCCCCCCCACCAATGAAGTGGGGCCCTAAAGATTACCGCAAACAACTGCACACAGTGTTTACATTTCGACGAAAGGGGGACTTCTCATGTTGTTTGTCTGTTTGTGTTGAGACAGGGTCTCTCCACATAGCGCTGGCTGTCCTGGAACTCACTATGCAGACCAGACTGGTCTTAAACTCACAGAGATCCGCTTATCTTTGCCTGGGATGAAAGGCGTGTACCACCGTGCCTGGCCGTGGGTACTTTCTAAAACCAGACACCAAGAGCTCTTACCTGGTCTCCTAGTTTGGTTCCTGTTACTGATGTATTTTTTGGTCTATTACCATGACCAAAAGCGACTTGAAGAGGAAAGGGTTTATCTGGCTTACACATCCCTGTCACAGTCCATCACTGAGGGAAGCTGAGGCAGGAACTCAAGCAGAAAACTTACAGAACCCTGCTGATTGGCTTGCTCAGCCTGCTTTCTTATACAACCCAGGACCACATGCCCAGGAGTGGCACCACCCACAGTGGGCTGGGCCCTCCCATATCAATCACCAACCAAGAAAATGCCTCACAGGCTTGGTTTCAAGCCAGGCAGGTAGGTGGAGGCATTTTCTCAAAGGTTCCATCTGCCCAGATGACCCAGCTTATGTCAAGTTGACAAGACCAAAACCAAAAAGCAAGAAGCCCTAGCACACCAATAAGAAATAGATAATTTGAGTCATTTTTGTGACTGAGGTAATTGAATTTTAATTAAAAGATCTTCCAAATTAAAACTGGCACCTGCCTACATGATCTCATCTAGAAAACAGAATATTTCTCAGTTCATTTCATGAAGTTAATACTATCCTGAGAACTGTTGGGGACTGGAGGGAGCTGACACAGTAACTTAGAACATGGGATTGAAAGACCCTAACCCTTCAGGCTTACAAACTCCCAAGCCCCAGGAGAATAAGGAACTAAAAAGAAAGCTAGTTCCAAGGGCAACCTGACTCAGCCATTATTCAACCACCCCTGCAACAATGTAACAATGTAAAGAGATTTCTGTTAAGAGATGTGCTCAACTGTGACTGGGATAATTGCAAGTGTTCCAGGAAGGACCACCGTGACCTTTGTGTAAACTCCACTCCCGCCCTGATACCCCCCTTGAGGTTGACGTAACTGTACCCACTCTGTGATCACTCTGTGATCAGGCCATTATCTTATGAAATTAGCCTCTAGACATAAATCAATCGAAACGAAATTGTATGGGAATTGTAATCTTACGGCTTTTGTGGGTTTTTCCTTTAAAAGTGCCTATGTGACTGTAGTGCGATGCGACTCTTGCTCTTTGGAGCTGAGTTTGCCCGACTGTACAGCCGCAATAAACACCTCTTGCTATTGCATCAACTGGACCGGAGTCTGGGTTCTTGGGGCGCCCCACTCGAGAAGATAGTACCCTGGGTCTGGGGTCTATCAGGATGACAGAAGCTTCTTATGAGATAGCCACCTCCAGAGGAGCAGGAGGAAGAGCCAAAGATTCCTCAAAGATGAGGATGTGGTCCAGTGGCCCAGCAGGGAGCCTCCGAGTTAGAGGGCTCGAGAGGGCATCAGTGGGTGAGTGTGGACAAGATAACTATATGAGATAACTAATAAGATAACTGTATGAGATAACTATATAGATAATTATGAGATAACTATATATATAAGATAACTATATGAGACAACTGTGGTAAGTATATGAGATAACTATAACTAAGACAACTATATAAGATAACTATGAGACAACTATACAACTATATAAGACAACTATCTGAGATAACTATATAACTATGTATGAGGCTTCATGGAATATGCGAAGCAGCTGGAGGGGTTCTAAATGACTAAATATTTGCTGTCTAAGCTATTGTTCAAATATTTGAACATGTGAAATTCTGAGTTTCCTGTTAGTGGGCCTTTGAGTCAACAAGCCACAGTGGAGAACTAACCTGGCGGCCAGCACACAGAGACCACCTGTGTCTCATTTATATAACAGTTCTAAACCCCAACAAAAGCAGGACAAAAGAAAGCATGGGCCAATCACTTTTGTGAATATAGACACTAGAGTCCTCAATAAGCTACTAGCCAAACATTTTCAAAACATACATTGTGTTAACCTCTTCTGGGGAGGCGTAAGCAGATGTCTGTTTACCTCAGACAGAGCTCTGGTGACATGCCACAGGAAACAATTCTATTCATGTCTGAGTGAACCAGTGAGCTTCTGGCCTCCTGAGAGCATGAGTGAGGGCCACTTCCAGGAGTGTGGGTGGCCTCAAAGCAGCCACAGCACTCGCAAAGTCTCATCCTGGCATGGATGTTCATCTCCATAGCAACATAAATGGAGTCCCCTCTTCAGTAAACCTCTGGGCTTCTGTATGGTATGATGCCTCCTAAGAGCATGAGATTACACTCAGCTGGGCAGAATTGTCTACAGCTGAGAGATGGACACAGCTGGGAACAAGGTACTGGCCCCTCGGGTGAAGAACTAATGACCCTCCCGTACCTCACCTGTTCCTTCTCTGAGGGGCTGTCAACAGGCCTGGCCTTACTGAGAGGCACTTGTGGGTAATCTCAGCTGCTCCGACTAAAATGGCAATGGTTGCTAGGATTAGGAGACAGTGTTCCACAACGTGTACCACATCCAAGCGGGTTTATACCAGGGAGTCAAGGTTGGTTACATTTTTTTAAGAAAGTCAACCAGAAGTTGGGTGAAGTGGCATATGCCTGTAGTTCTAGCTACTCAGGCTGAGGCAGAGGATTGCTTAGATCCAGAAGTTGGAGGCCCAGTTGAGGAGGCATGAGACTCCTACATTAAAAACAAAATGAAATCCATGTAGTAGATGAAGAATGAAAAGCACAGGCTCACATCCATCTATGAATTAAAACCCAGTGAAGTCAGTGTGGTGGTGCATAGCTGAAGCCTAGCATTTGAGAGGATGAGGCAGGATGATCAGGAGTTCAAGGTCATCTTCAATTACATAGTGAGTTTGAAGCCAGCCTGGGCTACACAAGACCCTCACTTAACAACAAAAACACAAAACAAATCCACAAACAGGCAAACAAAAATCCACATTGCTTCAAAAATAATTAGACCAGGGTGCCTGTGTTACCTATCTTACTGGACAAGTGGTGGAGGTTCTAGGCAGTGCAAGGGGGCTAGAAAAGGAAAGAAAGGCACATAGATCGAAAAGGAATAAATAAAACCACGCTTGTTTTTTTTTTTTTTTTGTTTGTTTGTTTGTGTATGAAATGACTGTCTACATAAAAACCTTGAGGAAGCTACCAAAAACAAAAACACAAATGGAACAAACCTACAGATTACAAGCAAGTTCATTAAGGTTGCTAGATGAGAAATCACATGCAAAAATGGGACTGGAGAGATGTGTCAGCTGTTAAGATCACGAAGAGGACCTGAGTTCAGTTCCCAGCATCCATGTCAGGTGGCTCACAATGGCCTGTAACTCCAGCTCTAGAGGATCCAACACCTCTGGCTTCTGAGGGCCTCTACACTCCCGTACATGCCCATGCACATATACATAATCAAAAATAATAGTAATTATCTAAAAGTAATGGATACATGAATACCAAATTTTAAAAATAGCATTTATAATTGCTCAGAAATGAAATTTCTTGGTGTAAGTACCAAAACATGTACAGCACTTGAATGAAAATCTACTCATGAAAGAAATCAAAGATCTAAATGAAAGGAGGGATAACCCATGTTCACTGATTGAAAGACTTTTTGAGTAAAGCTGTTACTTCTGCCCAACCTAGTAGGAAGGCTGAATGCAATTCCTCTCCCAATCCCTGAAGACTTTGTAGACGGTAGTATTCTAAAATGACAATAATATCTAAAGAAAATTTCAAAAGAAGAACAAAGTGGGAAGAAGCCCAAAGACCTTCGAAACAACGTTCATCAGCATCAGTCAAGATTATGTGGCACTGGCAGAGGAATGGGCTGAGATTGACTAGGAACTACTGGGTGATTAAACCTACAAAAAGAACCATTCAAATACGTCCAACTGGTCTTTACAGAAGTGCAAGAGGAATTCAATATTTTTAACAAAACAAAATGTTGAAGTGGTTCAATATGATAGTGAATAAAAATGGGATGGGCCTTGTACAAATACCAACTCAAAATAGATCGCAAACGTACTTAAGGTGTAAAGCTGCCGAGTTATTGGTGGGTGTGTCGCTTAGTGTTCTCTTTCTGTGGTCAGATTCCTGGCAAAAAGCAACTTGAGGGATGGTGTGTTTGGGCTCATACTCTGAAAGTATAGTCCATCATAACAGACAAATACACACATACACACACACACAACACACATATAGTCCATCATAACAGGCGAATACACACATGCACACACACGCATGCACATACACACATGTTAAAATAAGAAGAAAGGGGGGCTGGAGAGATGGTTCGGTGGTTAAAAGGCTTACTGCTCTCCCAGAGGACTCAAGTCTGGTTTACTCCTGTAAACTCCATCTCCAGATCCCCAGGAGATCTGAAACCTCAGGCATCCATGGGCACCTACATGCACATGTACACACCCCTTCCCCTACAGACACATAATTAAAAATAAAATGAACCTTTAAAAAAAAATAAGGGGAAAAAAGAAAAATCAACAAGGAGACATTTTACCAAAAAGAATAAGTGAATGGCAATTAACTACACCAAATATGTTCAACATTATTATCTATTTGGGCAATGCAAATTAAAACCACAGTAAGACATTACTACACACCTTTTAAAATGACTAACACCAAATTGTGCCTATACCAAATGCTCACAAGGAACTGAGTCACACTCACATGCTGATGCAAACGAAAAAGAAGACGGCCTCTCCAGCAAACAGCCGCCGTATGCAAATGCCGTGTGACCGAGGCAGCCTCACCCCTGGGGTTTTACCCCAGAGAAATGAAAAGTTATGTTAATGAAAAATTGTCATGAATATTTATAGGCACTTGGTTCATAATAGCCCAGATTTTGAAATAAGCCAGATGTTCTCCAATAGATGAACAATAGAATAAGCTGTGACATGTCCATGCCATGATTTTTTGTTTTGTTTTGCTTTATGGTGTTTTTTTTTAGACAGGGTCTCACTATATAGCCCTGGGTGACCTGGATGTTAGCTCTCAAACTTGGGACAAAAGACTGAGGTGCCTACTTAACAGATCAAAGTGGATGCAGGCCGCAGGCTCTCCTGTGCTTCCTTCCCTTCCCCCAGCTTCCCTGATGCCTGTCTAACCCAGCCATTTTTGCTAAGCAGGTCTGCTCTCTTGGCCTCTTGGTCTCTGGGTTCCCAGGTTCTCTCTTTGCTCCCTTCCTCTCGTCTTCCTCTTCCATTCGCCCTCTCTCCCCTCAAGGCCCTTCCAGATGCCTCTGGCCGTTCTCTCCCTCATATCTCCAGCAAGCCTTGTCCTCAGCCACACCCAGCAGCATCACACCCATTTGTTTGGTTTCGTGTTTCATTCATCTATCTCTGGGAGTGTTGATTCCTCATTCTTTACCTTTTTCATTCACTGGAACTCACTATGGAAACCAAGCTGGCCTCAAACCTCCAGAGACCCTCCTGCCTCTGCTCCCCAGTACTGGCATTAAAGTTGTGTGCCACCATGCCAAGCAAGGGCCATCTTTTGATATCTGTAACAAAATGGATGAACAGAGGAATACACTGAATAAAAAGAGCCAGCTCCTGAGGGCTAGAACATTCTTTACAATTTATTTATTTATTTTTTTATAGGAGACAGTGTTCCACAACATGTACCACATCCAAGCAGGTTTATAGCAGGAAGTCAAGGTTGGTTACAATTTTTTTAAGGAAGTCAACCAGAAGTTGGGTGGAGTGAAGCAGGTGAAGCATATGCCTGTAGTTCTAGCTACTCAGGCTGAGGCAGAGGATTGCTTAGATCATGTATGTCTGTGTGAGGAGGGTGTCAGATCCCCTGGAACTGGAGTTACAGACAACTGTGAGCTGCCATGTGGGTGTTGGGAATTGAACCTGGGCCCTTTGGGAAAGCAGTCGGTGCTCTTACCGGCTCAGTGGTCTCTCCAGCCTCCGTATGTAGCATTCTTGAAATGCTAAAATGATACAAATGGAGAGCAGATCTGGGGTTGCTGTGGACCGAGGAGAGGAGGATTTGGCCGGGAAGAGAGTTTGTGATAAGCCCGCGGCCTTGGAAATGTGCCGTACCTCAGCTCTGTCACCATGTGTCCTGCTTGTACTCCTAGCACGGGGCAACGTGTTTTCTCCGAGAAAAACTGGGTAAATAACAACATCTCTGTTATTTACCATAACCGCATTTGAATCTACAGTAATTAATTAATTAATTTTGTTGTTTGTTGTTTTGATTTGAGACAGGGTTTCTCTGTGTAGCCCTGGCTGTCCTGGGACTCACTCTATAGACCAGGCTGTCCTTGAACACACAGAGTTCCTGCCTCTGCCTCCTGGGTGCTGGGATTAAAGGTATGTGTCACAGTAATTTTAAAACAAAAGAATATAATTTTAAAAGTAGAAACCTTTTTACTTATGTCCATGCACATGGAAGGCAGAAGCATGCCCTTCAGTATCACTCTATCCACTCCTGTGAGGCAAGCGAAGCCAGCAAACCCCAGGACCTGCCTTCCTCACTCCCTTCATAGCTGGGGTTCCAGTCATTTACCGGGATGGCCAACCTTTTGGTGGGGGTTGGGATCTGAACTTTGGTCCCTTGGTTGTGGACCAAGAGCTCCGAACTGTTAGATTGTCACTGCCATCCCGCAAAACTTATTTATGAGACTGCGATCTGATTTGTTAGCTGTTTCATGCAAAAGGCAGCTAGTTTTACTTTATAAAATGTAGGGCCAGTGAGATGACTCTGAATAAAGATATTTGTGGTTTAAGCCTGGTGACTTCAGTTCGAACCCCAGAAAGGTGGGAGGAGAGAATTGACTCCACAAAGTTGTCCTCTGACCTCCACACACAAGTGTCCCCACCCTATATTATGCATTCGTGAACACACACACACACACACACACACACACACACACACACACACATCTACTACTAAATAACGTCTAAAAATAGTTACAAAATGTACATAGGACTGGGAGTATAGGTCAATGCTAGAATTTGTGTTTAGCATTCATGAGGCCCTGAATTCATCCCCTACCATGAAAAAAAGAAAGAGAGAGAGAGAGAAAGAGAGATAGGAAGGAGGGAAGGAGGGAGGAAGGGAGGGAGGGAGGGAGAAAGCATAAACCTGGGTTTCTCAGACCTGTTCTTATCTTGAGAAGGTGAAGGCTTAGGTAAGTTTCACTAGGAGATACTGGTAGACACTTTCCCACCTTGAGGTGACCTCTGTGCGCACCAATGTAAAGCACTTGTTTGCTAGGCCTGGGCTTTATGGCCCTCAGCTGGGCTCAGGCTCAGTTGCATGACTCTGGACTAGTGACATCTTTGACCAGGGCTTCTAAAGTCTTCTTTCCTGTGACCCCTTTCCATGCAAGAAAATTTACACAGCCCAGGGTATGTAGGCATATAAAGTAGGTATATACACCAAACATTTACCAGTGATAAATCATAGAGATTTATTTTTAAGCAAGTCTTTGGTGTGTGTCTAAACTCACCATTTATTAAAGATAAAAGAAAATTACATGCTAATGAGATGAATATGCTTAGCTTTTTTCATAGAAAGAATTAAATCTTGGCTGAACATTTCATATTGCAGAATGTGGAACCACTTCAAGGTTTAGCAGGGTTGATTGAGGTTTTGGTGTTTTGCCGAGAATGCCATCTCACATAAATACGTAGTACAAAATGGTAGAAGTTATATTTACGACCATTTCAGAAATTATTAAAAATCTACTCCTAATCCGGAACTAAGAGTCATTTAACAATTTCTTTTTTTTTAATGAAACTCAAATCAGCCACTCAAAAAGCAGTTTTGAAAATGTGACATTCTAACACAATGCAATCCAAAGATTGAGGGAAATAATATCTTTCTCCTTTGTAAGTAAACTATTGCGTGACTAAGAGCTGGGGGTGGGGGTGAGTACGGTAAAAACACTGTCATTCATAAAAACCTGAGCTCAAGCGTATCAAGCAGTGCTCATTGGCTTTGGCTGGTGTGATGGCGTGTGCTGTGTGAAGTCCTCACACTGTGTTCAGACCTAACACGTCTGTGTAATCACACGATGTATCACAGGCAAGGACTCCAATAGTGCATACTTGATTTTTGAATTGATTTTTGGCCTTGTGTATTCAGAAACCTTTCACTGTTAGCAAATTTTCTACACTGTCCCACTTAATTATGCCATCCAGCGTGGGTTTGTGACCCACCGTTTACAACGTCAAGAGAGTAAGAATGTTATCTTGACAGAGAAGGTAATTTCCAGTGGAACAAAGTGAGAGATGGTTTGGGCCTTTCCTTTGGAGCTATTCTTAGGCCATGATTATATTTTGATAGAAGAGACCAGGCAGAAGACAGAAGTAAATCTGCCATCACAATACAGGAATGGCCCTAATAGGCTCTCAGTCTTCCTGTCTAATTAGTGCCAGAAACAATAGAACCAGGCCGACCATTCAGAAACAAAATTCACTGTTAGGGGTAGATATCCCACAACTTTGTTGCTAGGTTATTTCATTATTTTTCCTGGGAAGATATTAACAAATGTCTTTTTATCCTGGATTACAGACCAAAGAAACATCCCCACCCAAATCTACCTTAGCCAACCTAATAGTTACGGGATTACTTAGGGGCACAGGTGACGGGTGACTCTCAGGAGTACGAGTGACCCAAAGACAGCTACAGTACCGTAAAAAGCCCACCCGGGCATGGTAATGAGTAGAGTCTGCATCCTTGGGGCTCCCAGCATAGCTTCAGGGTAACTAGGAAGTCTGAAGAGTCTCCTCCCCGAGGCAACTGTTTATATGACCTCAGGGAGAGGCCTGTGACTCCTGTAAGGTCCAGGAGCTTCCTGAGACTTGTATGGTGGTTTTTGTTTGTTTGTTTGTTTTGGTTTTTTAGATTTATTTATTTTATTTTTATGTGCCTGAGGGATCTGCCTGTGTGTATGTATGTGTATTACATGCGTGCCTGGTTCCCTCAGAGATCAGAAGAGAATATCCAATCCCCTGGAACTAGAGTTACAGAGAGTTGTGAGCCACCATGTAGGCATTGGGAATTGAACCCAGGTCCTCTGCAAGAGCAGCCAGTGCTCTTAACTGTTGAGCCATCTCTCCAGCCCCTCCTTCCAGAACCTCCTTCCTTCCTCTAGGAAGGAATGTTTCAATTCAGAGACAAAAGCTATACATCATAGGCTGTTCAAATAATCGGGTAATATCAGTAAATTCTATTATAGTCCATGTCTTAGGAAAAGATGAGAGGAATTCACTGACCTCAGAAGACAAATCCACGGTCCACTGGTTGCCTCTGGTATATAGAAACCTAGCTTTGTCAACCATGCTCATCTGAACCAGGAAGTGGAGTAGATGTAAAATACAGCACTGACGCCTCAGCACTGATTCATTTCCTGGGGACGCGCTCCACAGGTGCTTTGGTGTGCCCTGAGACTCTAAAGCAGACTGTTTACAGACCAGAAGGGGGTGCCCACGGAGAATTTCCATACAACAGCAATGCAGACAACCCGAGCAGGCAGGTAGCCAGCCCAGTTTCTCCCTGTGGTTACTTGTATTGGAAGCTAAATTATAAACTGAATAACAATAAGTTTACTTACAACATCAAAGATAATTATTATGAAGATGAGAATACATGGCATCCATATTCTCTTTGTAGAATTTCCCTGCAGAGGCACTGACAGGGGATGCTGGAGTAATTAGCAGACTGTTTATAAACATGGAATGCAAGCAGGCAGAGTTACATTAGATGAATGCTTAACAGTGTCAGGAACACTCGGGTACACCCATCTCCGTTAGGGAAGGTCTTATCGATGGAATCTGAACTCCTGGAGTGTCCCATGACAGCCTCCAAGGGTCTCCTCACACATTGGGAATGGTTGTGTGGAGGAGTCAAGGTTAAAAAGTAGTTGGCTGACATTTCTGCTTGGTGGGCACTGCTTAAGATTTCCCTCTGTGCTTGCTCTGCACAGCCAGCCCTGCCTGAGTCTCCTTTGCTGTTGAATATTCATGCTTTAACCTACTGTGCTTGATTTTACAGTTCAGGCCACCGAAGACGGCCTCTTCCCAGCTCTCCGGATGTTGCTCAGTGGTTTGCAAATACAGCCTCGCAAATGCCTAGCAGCTTCTTTATCTTGGATGCCACCCTGAGAGCTGTGAGGCGCAGAGCAACACAGATTCCTAGTTTATTGACTCGGGTACTCATGGGCACAACTGCTCTTGATCCTTCAAGTCAAAATGACCCCTGCACAGTATGGGTTGAAGACGTGGGGCTGGTGTAGCTGACCAGGCTCCCACCATTTTCTGAGTTATTATTTATTTTCTTAATAGAATACAAGAAAGCAGAATGACATAACACTAACCAGCTTACATATATCACCGAGCCACATGCTACCTAGAAAAAAAATGTATATTTAATAGTTACAAGAACTAATTAATGCATGTATATGAAAATAATTTTTAAGTAAAAACTTTCATTGTGTGTTTTTTGTTTTGTTTGGGTTTTTGTTTGTTTTTTGTTTTTGTTTTTTTGTTTTTGTTTTTTTGTTTTGTGTTTTTTTTTTTTTTTTTGAGACAGAGTCTCTTTGTATAGCCCTGGCTGTCCTGGAACTTGCTCTGTAAACCAGGTTGGCCTTGAACTCAGAGAGCTGCTGCTTCTGCCTCCTGAGTGCTGGGCTTAAAAGTGTGCGCCACCACCACCCTGTTTTTGTTTTTGTTTTTGTTTCTGGAAAGGGTCTTTCTTTCTATATAGACCAGACTGGACTTGAACTCACAGAGATCTACCTGTCTCTGCTTCCTGGAATGTTGGGATTAAAGCTATGTGCCTGCCTTGTCCCTTTTGAAGAACTGCATTTGTCTGTTTTTTAGCAGTACTTCTATGTATCTTTTGTCATGAGCTGGCATCAGGTGACAAATTGTCCATCTGCCTGAAAGAGTGGGTTCCTTCTGTGGGTGGGTTCATAAGCGCTTTTCATTCTACTGATGGCGGTCCCCTCTTCAGCCTTGACGTGGCTAGTGAAAAGTGCTTAGATAAACTGTGGAATTTAAGGACTAACTTGGCCTGTGTGGAATGGTAATGTTGCTGAATGTCTTGTACGTCTTTAATGAGCTTTAATGCCCAGGGCTTCTCTTCCACAATGATGAGGGTATACCAGGGTCCTCTCTTCAGAGCCTGAAGAGAAGGATGACTCGCTTTTTCCCACATTCTTCATCAGCTGTCAGCAAATGAAATAACCCGGACCAGGAGTTCAAGTCCGGATGCCCTGAGCAGCAGAAGGCAGAAGCATCTGAGTTAGGAGTGGAACTAGAGATAGGCACAAACAAGTATTGCCTACATGGAGTTGAGATTCGGGACCACGTGCAGAACTTGGAGTCCTGAACTGCACTGCACACATCCAGTGTGTGCCCTTGTGTGCTGTGAAGAGCCCCTCCCTGCAGTTTCTAAAAAGTTACATTATGTATACAATACCTTCTCCCCTCTGGCTGCTCATTCTTACTGACTTGTACATGCAACCTACATCACAAAGGCGTGAGAACTGCTTGTCTCATTATGACTCTTGAACATGGTTTTGAAATTTATCAATTTAAAAATGAGGCTATTAGCCAGGCATGGTGGTGCACACCTTTAATCCCAGCACTTGGGAGGCAGAGGCAGGCAGATCTCTGTGAGTTCGAGGCCAGCCTGGTCTACAAAGGAAGTTCCAGGACAGCCAGGGTAGTTACACAGAGAAACCCTGTCTCAAAAGAAGAAGTCTATTTTTCCTGGACCAGTGAGATGGTTCAGTGGGTAGGACACTTGCTGCTCAAGCTGAAAGACCCGAGTTCAGTGCCTGGAACTCACATGAAGGAGGAGGAAAGCATGGACTCCACAAAGGTGGCCTCTTACAGCTGGGGCCCTCACCTGCCCACAGGGACACACACACAAGTGATAAATAAAACAATCTCAACAAAGCATTTCTTGTAGTTGCCAAGTAATTGCCGGTTGCCCTAACAGTCTGCTCACTTGGCACCCAGTAGACGTGTGTCAACAATTACCACTGCTTTCTTTCCAATTATCACTCGTCTGGCTCACGGCCTCGCAACAGCGATTTCTTGTTGCTGTTGCTCCCGTAATTCCTGTTCTACCTACACCATTGCCTGGCGTGGAGCTGTAACAAAAGCAGCACCAACCGTCACCGTCTGCAGTGGCGTGTGTTGGCTTCACGGGGTAAAGGACT
This sequence comes from Peromyscus attwateri, assembly GCA_902168425.1. Classification (NCBI taxonomy): domain Eukaryota; kingdom Metazoa; phylum Chordata; class Mammalia; order Rodentia; family Cricetidae; genus Peromyscus; species Peromyscus attwateri. The sequence continues at coordinate 53,717 of CABHPP010105018.1, forward strand.
CCCTAATAACTGGTGAGACGTGGTTTATAGGCATTTGTGAGGGAGTTTCTAGAAGAGATTAGCATTCAGATGGGTAAACTGGGTGGAGGGCATGGTCCTCACCAATGGACATGCCCACCATCCAACCTTCTGAGTCTGGATGGAGCAAAAAGACAGGGGAAAGGGTGAATGGATGCTGAGCTGCGGCTCCAGTGGGACTCGTCGGCCTCTGGGGACTCAAGGCTCTGGATTGATTTTCCAGGTTTCCAGCTTGTGGAACACAGATGAAACTTCCTGGCATTTATAATCATGGGGCCCAGTTCTATAATCTCTCTTTCTTTGTCTCTGCATATTCTTGTTCCTGTTTCTGGGGAAAACGCACCTACAAATAGCACTAAATAGTCCGGTGTTTCAAGTTCCAAGTATTTCACACATGTTAATGAATTTAATTTTTATAACCTTATACTGACTACTCTCATCTCTGCTTTATGATGGGGAAGCTGAGGTACAGAGCGTTATAGAGCCGGAACTAAGGCACAGAGGCTAGCTGAGGCTATGCATGTCTCAGAAAAGATGTATTATTCTTCAGAAAAACATGGTTTTTGTTGTTCCTGGGCTATAAACATGGTGTGTGTTTGTAGATTCCAACAAAGTTCTTATGATCCTGAGACTTACCGTGAAAAAGAAGTAGAAAGAGAAAAAGGAATTGCACTAAATTCCACCAGTGAGAGACAACCACACTTCATGTCAGTGACCTCGCTGTGTGCACTTTTTTATGGGTTTAGGGACACACCGGTTTGTGGTTGTTATAACATAAATGGGATCACACAGGCGGCACGTTCCCAGCATCTTCTTCTGCTCCATTATCTGCCCCGGGCATCAGCGGTTCTGGACAGAGCAGGTGCTGTGAACAGCTCTCCAGTTATTAGGACTGGTGCTGAGGAGAGCCCCCCAGCCCCGTCAGAGGGTGGATTTCAGATCAGAGCATGCCCAGCCTCTGAGTGTCTTGGCTTACTTCATAGCAAGTTTTATTTTGAGTCTCATTTTTAGCATACCCTTAAGAAAGGTCCTTTCTAGCACGCAGGTCGCGATGGGTGGCTGACCCGTGTTGTAACCCTGCCGTCTGAATCAGTGCTGCGCCTTAGGCCAGCAATCCATTTGTTGATGTCTGAGATCGCATGTCGGCTGGCATCAGGGTGAAGCTGAACTGGGCTGTTATTTTAGTGATAAGTGGCCTGGAAGCAGTAAGGAAAAAAGCGGAAACTGCTCCAGGGAGCCTTGCAAGTGTTGTATGAAGGATGTTATGTTGCACTTTATGTCAGCCACACTCTTGAGTCGTGCAGTGGACAGCATGTAGTCATAACTAACGGACTCACTGTGGATGAGTAGATGATCGTCCTACAGGATGAAGCTACAACCTGTGACCAGCTGAAAGAAAATGCTAATGATGACAAGGGCAACCCTTCCAGCGTGCCCAGCATGCTCGTGCATTTTTAGGGGTGTAACATGTATCAACAAGGGCAACACTTCCAGTGTGCCCAGCATGCTCGTGCATGTTTAAGGGTGTAACATGTATCAACAAGGGCAATCCTTCCAGTGTGCCCAGCATGC
>CABHPP010105020.1:0-24690 GCA_902168425.1 Peromyscus attwateri
ACACACACACACACACACACACACACACACACACACACACAAACAAACACATACACATACACACACAAAAACCACATGTACATACTCATATACACTACATATTATATACCACACACATACATATACAAACCCAAATAAATGATCAATCAATCATCAATTAAGTGATACTAGAATGGCTTAGATCCTTGGTTTTATCATTAGGAAACATAAGACTGTCAAAACTACAATTAATTTACTCAGAATTCTCCTAGTCAAAAAGAAAAAATCCTAACAAATTAATATGATAAAAATTTTAACAACCCAAGTTATTGTAATTCAGTGTTCTCTCCAGATAATATTTTACTAACAGGAATTAAAATTACCCCATGTCAAACGATTGAATTGAAGCTTTTATGTGGCACGGTGAGGTTGCAGAGGGAGGTGATTTGCAAATACAGGGGATAAATTTAGCCTTCTCCACCTCCATAAACACAGAGATTGTGGAGGTAATAGAAAACTGTCTTGTTATTGAGTATCCCAAAGCACTCTCCAATTATCCAGACTTGATCTTCCTTAATGAATGAGGCTTCCCATGATCATTTTACTAATTAATACTTAATAGCTAATAACTGCAAAAATGACACTACAAAACAGGATACAAGATTATATTTAAGTTTATTCTTTGCTTTTAGCAATTTTTATGCACAAGAAAATATGCAAATGCTATAGTTATTTGTAAGTCATATTTTAGATACAAATTTATGCCTACATATTGTATGAAAAGAGTCTTATGGAAACAATTTCCCATCTATAAAAGAGAAGTTTTAGATAAATTTGAATATTAATATGTGAATAATACAACATAGATAACTCTGTGTACTATAATAAACATGTATTAGATATAGTTGTAGGAATATCAGCTTATAGGGGTGGTAATTCTACAAGTAGGATTTATCACATATTCAAGGTACCATTTTTTCAAATGTATAACTAAGTACATTAACCATTTAGAATTTAGTTTCTTTCAAATTAACAATAATGGATTTCTACTGAAATTCTTTAAGGCATCAATAAATTAATTTGTGTTATAATACCTTGTGAAGTTTACTACATTAAGTTGTTGACCTATGAGAATTATTTCTAACTAATGAAATATAAATGCTTATTTATTATGTCTGCCCTAATTTTGACTTCTTTTCATAAAAATCGCCTTTTGCCTGGGCTATTGGTATTCAGTTTAGAAAGTCCTTACCTATTCCTCCCTCATGTAGTATAATCTCTCTAATCTTTGTTTTTGATGTGGTTTTAATTAAAATAGAATAACCATAGTTTCCCTCCTTCTGTTTCCTCCTGCTAACCTTGCTCATCCCTCCCATTGCTCAACTTCATACTCTCTTTTCCTTTGTCTATGATTGTTACATACATTTGTGTATGACTGCGTATGCACAAATACATAACTACAGTGTGCTGAGTCTGTTTCAAGTGTGCTGATATATGGTTTCAAGACTGACTGCTCTACATTGGAAATCTAAAGAGGCTCATCTCCTTCACATCTAATTCTTCTTTTCTAGCAATCATTCATCACCTGGAGTGCTTTCCTTCTAGGAGTTTGAGTTTTTCACTGAGACTTTGATCCACTTGCGGTTGATTTTTGAGAAGTGTAAGAGAGAAGGATCTGGTCTCATTCTTCTACATGTAGAAATCCAGCTCTCCAACACCATTTTGTCAATGTCTTATGCCGTTTTTGTTTTTTTTTTTCAGTAAGCTTCTTTCATTACTTTATCAAAATCAGGAGGCTATAGTTGTGTGGATTTATGTCTAAGTCATCAATCTTCTAGTACAATGATACGTGTTTGGTTTTGCATTATTACCACGCTGTTTTAAATTACTATGATTCTGAAATATGGCAAAAATTAGTTATATAGTAGACCTAACAATACTTTTACTGTTTAGGATTATATTGACTATAAGAAATCGTTTGTGACTGAGTTGTGGTGGTCCATACCTTTAATCCCAGTACTTGGGAGGCTGAGCCAGGCGGATCTCTGTGAGTTCGAGGCCAGCCTGATAAAAAAAAAAAAAAAAAAAAAAAGATTTTTGTGTTTCCATATGATTTTGAGGATTATTTCTATTTTTTTGAAGTCTGCTGTTGCAGTTTTTAACTGAAATTGCATTGAATCTATCAATTGCTTTATGTAAGATAACCATTTCTGGAATATAAATTCACCCCAAAAAACGAATATGGGAAGTCTTTCCAGGTTCTAGTGTCTTACACCATTTCTGGATTCAGAATTTCACAGTTTCTATTGCATAGCTCTTTCACTTTCTAGGTTAGAATTATTTCAAGGGATTTTGCTTATATTTTGTTTTTTGTTTGTTTGTTTATTATGTTGGTATTAGGAGTGATATTTGTTTTTCTGAATTTTTCTTGTATGCTTGGTCCTGGATTTCTATTCTGATTTGGCATTATGACACTTGTTGAAAGTGTTTATCAGGTGTTGGAGTTTTCTATTAGAGTATTTATGGTTATTTATGCATATAACCATATCATATGTACCTTAGAGTTCATATTACTGTGATAAATACCTGGGCCAAAAGGCATTGGGCAGGAAGTGGTTTATTTCGCCACACACATACAGATAGATTCGATTAAATTTCAGTTTAAAACTGCAATAGTATTCTTCAAAAAATAAAAGTAACTGTAGCATGAATCTTAAAAGTTCTTATTAATAAAACAAACCCGAGGCCAGTTATTGGGGTTAACACTGGAAGGTCAGAGAGACAGAACAAGTCACAACTATCTCACCTCGCCGGATCCTCAGCTGGTCTTGCTTCCTCAGACTGGAAGCCTCTATGTCTTCATATCCAAATGACTCTCAGCTGAACTGCTGCTCGAAAGCCTGAATGCTTAACCAGGCCAAATGCTTAACCATGCCAAATGCTTCTCCAGGCCAAATGCCTCTCCAGGGCAAATGCCTCTCCAGGGCAAATGCCTCTCCAGGGCAAATGCCACTAGTTTCTGGTCCTCACGCTTTATATACCTTTCTGCTTTCTACCACCACTCCCTGGGATTGTAGGCTTGCTTTCTGGGATTAAAGGCATTGGTCACCATGCTTGGGTGTATCCTTGAACACATGGATTTCTGCCTCTGGAATGCTAGGATTAAAGGCGTGTGCTACCACTGCCTAACCTCTATGTTTAATATTGTGGCTGTTCTGTCTCTGACCCCAGATAAGTTTATTAAGGTACACAATATTTTGGGGAATACAATACCACCACATTTCCTCTCTTTTTGTCTAAAATTAAAAAAGCTTATAACTAATACAAGAAAAGCTATCTCCAATAAGTATATTACAATACATATAGTCAAGATTACATTAACGATGTCTAGTCCATTATATTAACAATGTCCAGTCCAGTAACATCTGATAAACTCAGACCAAAAAAAATTTCATTACTTATCTTATTTAAAACAAGTAGTTCCTTTTTAAAAGTAGATTCTATAATCTCCCTTTTTATTTACATATCCATATTCTCTCTTTTTTCTTTTCATAATACATTCAGTAGTCTACCTTTTGTCATTTTTATATCTTCCCCCTTTTCTTCAGTGTAGATTCAGTGATCTACCTATTTATGCTATTATTTCTTTATCTTTTTTCTCAGAGTAGATTCGATGATCTATCTCATATCTATATTCACTTTTTCTTTTTTTCTTTCTAGGGGTGAAGATATCTTTAGGGAATCTTGAAAAGAAAAAATTTAGGTTAATTGTCAAGTCCTGTATTATTTATCCAGTCTCTGTATAATAGGAAAGTTCAGGGCTTGTCACAAGTCCTTGTTCGAGTACTCTGTCAGGCTGGATCATCTCAGCTAGTCATCTCGAAATTGTCTTAAACAGTTTGTACTTCAAAGTCAATCTTTCCATAGTGTTAATCAGCTTAATGGCTTTATCATAGTCCATGTGGAATCGTCATTGTAGGATCCCGCCATCTTTTTGAAGATTTCAAAGTCGCTGTTAGGCGTGGTCATGGTTCCCTGCAGACTTTTTTTTTTTTGTGCCTCCTCTGTGGTTTGGAGTAATCACAGTCTGATAAATGTCTGTCTCTTGGAACCATGAACATTCTTCCCCAGAACAGAAAATCTTCACCACATTTTCTCCCCACCATTTGTCTTGCCAAACTTTTCCAAACTGACCTTTGTCGATGTTTTCTTGTAACACGATGGTCCTGGTAATTCTTCTCTGAACCAGCAGTAGTAAACTCTTCATCCGAGGTAGCAGCATCACCGCAGTCACCAACACGATGAGAAGGAGCCAGCAACTCGGAGCAGCAGCTTTTGCCTCCATGGTCCCGCTGCCACTGTTTGTGGTTCAGTCCTGGCCAAAGCTTCTCCTAGGTTGGCCTCAAACTCGGGATCCTCCTGCCTCTGTCTCCTTCAGTAAATCCTACCAGCGTGCATCACCACAACTGACAACGTATAGCTCAGGTCTGAGCTGGGGCCCCGCAAGGCCCTAGCCAAGTAGCTTTTTCAAGAATTCGTAGCACAAACGTTGGGCGCCAGATGTAGCAGGAATCTTGAAGAGTCTTATTAATAAAATCAAACCTGAGCCGGGTATTGGGGTGACCACTGGAAGGTCAGAGAGACAGAATAAGCCACAGCTATCTCACCTCGCCGGATCCTCAGCTGGTCTTGCTTCCTCAGACTGGAAGCTTCTATGTCTTCATATCCAAATGACTCTCAGCTGAACTGCTGCTCGAAAGCCTGAATGCTTAACCAGGCCAAATGCTTAACCATGCCAAATGCTTCTCCAGGCCAAATGCCTCTCCAGGGCAAATGCCTTTCCAGGGCAAATGCCTCTAGTTTCTGGTCCTCACGCCTTATATACCTTTCTGCTTTCTACCACCACTCCCTGGGATTGTAGGCTTGCTTTCTGGGATTAAAGGCATTGGTCACCATGCTTGGGTGTATCCTTGAACACATGGATTTCTGCCTCTGGAATGCTAGGATTAAAGGCGTGTGCTACCACTGCCTAACCTCTATGTTTAATATTGTGGCTGTTCTGTCTCTGACCCCAGATAAGTTTATTAAGGTACACAATATTTTGGGGAATACAATACCACCACAAGTAACTTACAAACTCATATGGAATCACAAAAGATTACAAAGAGTTATTGTAATCCTAAACAATAAAAATAAGTTTATCACAGAAGACCGTGAGTGCAGGAAGACATAGCAGGATCCTAGAGGCTGGAAACTGAGAGAAGCCTTGGAAAAGCTTTGCTTGCTGGGCTACTCCTCAGGGCTGACTCAGCCTTTCTTCTTATAGTAATTAGGACCACCAGCACAGGGCTAGGAAGCACTACCCACAATGGGCCAATCTCTCCCACATCAATCACTAATTAAGAAAATACATTAAAATCTTTCCTACAGCTGGTCATTTGGAGATGTTTTCTAATTGATGTTCCCTCTTCTCAGGTGTCCCTATCTTGTCTCAAGTGACAAAACCCAAGCCAGTTCAATCTATAAATAAAAATATTTTTGTCTTCTTCTTGCAGTTGATACTTAAAGTACCATACTGAAAAGTAGGGGAGAAAGTGACCATCCTGTCTATTTTATTTTACTGGGAATACTTCCAGTTCTTCTGTGTTTAGCATAATGTTGGCTGCAGGCTTGTTGTATATCATTTCAGTTATATTGAGAAACATTCTCTTAACCCTCTATGGTTTTTATCATGAAGGAATGTTAGAATTTTCGTAGGCCTTTTATAGATGTAATAAGATGATTGTGAGATTTCTGTTTTTTTGTATAGTAAAGTCATTGTATGCCAAGAGAACCAGCTCTCAGCAGCTCAGGCACTGAAGAGGAGGCATGGAGTTGGCACAACTACATACACAAACAAGGCCCAAAGCTTAATTCTTCACTTTATTTTCCTTTCTGCTGCTTTTTCTTACTCCATTCTCTCTCTGTATTGTTCTTTTACCCTATAATTTTCCTTCTACTTCTTCTTCCCCAGTGTTCTCCTTCTATATCTTCCCTGATGCTTTCCTTCTGTCTTTCCTCATGCTTTCCTTCTATATCTTTCCTAATGTCTTCTTTTACATCTTTTCTTCTTCTCTTATTTTCCTCTTATTCCCTTTATACCTCCTAAGATAAAAATTTCTAAGCAAGGAAAGATTACCTCACAACCCCAAACAACTTATTTTCCAAAAAACAAATTAAAGTCTTTACACAGGAAGAAATCATATTATGATCACAAGTTATATGTTTTACTTAGAAGCCCACAAGTAGTTAAACATTTTCCTTTGTATTACTTTTCCCACCATAAGATCTTAACCCCAAAGCAATGATTCTTTTATAATGGATTAACAAAGTCTCAAGCAAGCCAAGTATATTTCAGCCAGTTCCTTTTGTACTAGCAGACAGCTGTTTGTTTTAAAAAAAAAACAATCCTTTTATTATTATCTCCAAAAGTAATCTTATAGAATAACAAAATCTAAACACACACACATATATATGTGTATATATATGTGTATATATATGTATATATATATATATATATATATATATATATATATATATATATAATCAATCAGTCATTTCTACTTTAAGTCCTGAGAGTACACACCCAGTCATCGACAGTTTTTTAATTAAATCACATCAGGAAGCTGATGGCAAAAATGGGTACAAGAAATGAATCATTACCTTTGGCCACCAACCCATCTTTAGCAAAAAAGGCATGTCAGCTAATAATAATCAGATTGCCTTTGTTCTTATTCCTTGACCTCAATGAGTCCCTTGCTCAACTATTAATGGTGTGCCTTTCTAAACTTTAAATTGTTCCCCAAGATTTTCTATATCAAAGGCATAAACAAAAACATCTTAACCTAACTTTACTAACAATCTAAGTCTCTGAATTCTTTCTGAGCAACAATGCTTGGGAAAACTCAATCGCCATTATTGTAACAGATGACACCATACAGTGAAGGGCTAGAAACTCAGAGTTTTCATACAACTTATAGATTATGAGAGACATGGTGACCACCAGGGCAATAAGCAGAGCTTTGCTCAGTAACAACATGTGGTCCTGTAGCTGGAGTTTTCTCCAGTCCTGCTTGGTCCATGGTCAGGACAAACCTCTCTCACCCACCAGTCCCTCAGCTGATTAGACGAAACCGAGTAAGCACATAGTGACTTGTATTGCTTACAAACTGTATGGCCGCAGCAGGCTTCTTGTTATCTAGTTCTTATATCTTAAATTAACCCATTTCTATTTGTCTGTAAGTTGCCACTTGGCTAGTGGCTTACCAGTATCTTAACATCTTCTCATGGCAGCGGCTGGCAGCATCTCTCTTTTTCAGCCTCCCTGTTCCCAGAATTCTCTTCTCTGCCTGGCCCACCTATACTTCCTGCCTGGCTACTGGCCAATCAGCATTTTATTTATACAGAGCGATATGCACAGCACAGTCCTCAGGAAATACAATCCTTGGGGCTCTGCCTCTCCAAGGAGCACCAATTGTGTCTGTGCTAAACAGTGAGCCTTCTCCCATGAGTTTCAAACATGTTTTCTGTTCCTCTTGAATGATCACCAACAGTTTCATAGGTTAATAAATACCTGCCTAGGCCAACTCTTCCATTATAACTATGCATTTGCCTTTTGCATTTGTATTACTATTTAGTGGTAATGGCATGATACCTAAAAAGAAGCAGATTGAAGAAGAAAATGTCCATTTGGGCTCACAGTTGAAGGTATAATCTATCATGCTGAGAGAAGTATAATAATACTGAAGTGACTATAGAGATCTTGCTAGGATCACGACACAGATGGTCCCATTGTGTCCAAAGTCAGGAGGTAAGGATAGATTAATGATTCTTAGTTCACATTCTTTTTCTTTTTTTTTTTACTGTTTAACTTTTATTCATTCTTCCTATATACTTTGATCATATGCTTTCCCATCCTTCACTCCTCACAAATTATCCCCATGTCCCTATTCATTTAATTTCTTTTTTTTCTCTCTCATAAAGAAAAAGAGGCAAAATATCAACAAAATTCAAAACAGATAAACTAAAAAAAAAGATGGAAAAAGAAAATCAATAAGATGAAAATACCAAAACAAATCAAAGTGACACACAAATAAAACATGGAGCCCCTTAGTGCTGGTCATCTACTCCTCAGAACATAGGATGAGAAGGCGATGACCAAATTCAGGGTTGGTCTTCTCTGCTCATTGAAATCCACATTGGTCTTCCAGGTTATTGCAAATTAGTTACATTTGTAATGAATGATAAACGTCATGTGTCTACACGTTTCCTACATGACACTCAGACATATCACTTTCCAATTATAACCTTAAACTTTTTTTCACTCTAGTCACCTGAGCATCTCGTCTATCTTTGTGAGCACCCTAGGTAGAAAGAGTTTTTAAATTGTCTGGAAACCAAAATGTCTATTGAGACTCTATACAGTTGCCTAAATTTGAGCTCCTGGAATTTTTTTTAATTAAGATACTATAAATATATAACTGAATAGCAAACCTGGCTTTCTGCTTTGACTAGCTCCACCCTACACTTGTAGCTTTCCTCAGTGGAAATAGACAGCATAGCCCTGGAATTTTAACACCTTAAGGTCTCCAATGCCATTTAGGTGTCAGGTGTCTGTTGTTAACGGGGCTCAACATCACTCAAAATCTCAAAATTCACACACACACACACACGCGATACAGCAAGACGGTTTTGCTCAAGGCAAAAAGAATGACATTATTTCAATTCCCAATAGACTCTTTCCCCTTTGAAATTTTTGTAACTGGGACTTTACAAGGTGTGTATTTCTGTTGGGAGTCTTGTCTTACAAATTCCTGCTGTAGTTGGCCAGCTCTGCTTAGACTACTCTAGCCTCACTGTACCCCACAGGTCCAAACACTTTATTCCTGCCTCAAATTGATTTTTGAAAATCACCTGAAAAGCCCCTTAGGGAAGGAGGGATTTATTTACTAACAGTTCGAGGAGACAGTTAACATGTTATGGTGTTGAGTGAAGTTCTACTTGTGATGAGGTTCAACATGAAGAAACTGGTCACATTATGTCTGCAGTAGGAAATACAGAGGGATGAATGCCTCACCTCTCAATGACACACAGACAGACAGACAGACGCACATACACACATGCAAACACACACACACACACACACACACACACACACACACACACAGAGGGGGGGGGAGGCTCTGTGTGTGCTTCTCCTTCTTTCTGTCAGTTTTATTCCTATACAGAGCTTCTTTTTTTTTCTGCATATGCTCATCATCACATTTTACAAAACACAGCCTTGGGCCTCCTTGTTCTTCTTTCCACAATATTAATGTCAGTATTATCAGTTCTACTTATTTACTTGAAATTACAGTTTATTATTAAAATGTCCTAATTAATGGAATTATGTATCTAATGTCTAAATCAGCTATAAAAGCATTGGTGTATCTGTTATTCCTATCCTCTTCATCTTTAAGTATTGCCTAGCTGACTCTCTGTTCCTTCCTTCTCTAACTTTACTCATTCCCACATGTACTGTGTGTGTTCCTTAATGAAATCATAACAAAATATGCATTGATTATTTTCTATGGTTTCCTTTATATCCATCTATGTCTATATCTCTGTATCTAGATATATAGCTCTAGATAGTCCTGTGCCAAGCAAGCATCAAACACTGTATTTCCCATAGCAATATAGGATTTATAAACAGAATATAGATTGCCAACTTTATTTCAATGCTCATCTAAAAAAAACTCTCTTCCCAAAGAGAAAATGTAATGTTTTTAATCTTACTTTTCAGCAGCTCTATATGGTATACTGTGTGAGTCTATAGAGCACATATTTATTAAATAAGATCATTCTGCCCTAGAGTGTTTAAGGATTAGTTTCTAAAGTAAGCAGTCACTTTCTATATCATTGAAAAATTTTCTATCTGTATAGAAAAGACTATTGTAAATACCACCTTCAATAGTGGGTTTAGCTTCAGTGCAAATACTTTTAAATAAAGAATTTTAAAGGTAGCTTTAGCTTTGTGGGGCTTTGAGCCAGAGGAAAAAGAAACATAAGAAGAATTTTGGTTAGTTTAAAAATTTAAACATTGTTTGAAGTCTTCAATCTTTATCATTTGAAATTCCAAATCATTCTAAACATTATTCAATGAATGCTAGTGAGATTTTTTTTTATGTGTTTAGTGTGACTCTGGGGGCATTTACTCATAAGTATTAATAAGAACTTAGCCTTCAGTCAAGAAAATCTGAAGAATCTCATGGGTAACAGGGACATATTATGTTTCTCGACACCAGGAAAATGAACAAATCAATTTGCATTTTGAATTCCACAGAGAATGAGCATTGCTAGTTAGTCTGTTATGGATTCCTCTAGGAGCAGCGAGTTGAAGTATTTCTAGCAATATCACATACTGACATTTTTATTATCAGGAACTCCTTTGCATGTACAAATAAAAATATGTTCTGTGCTATTGCTGTCTAACTGTGAACAGAATACTTAGAAAACTGATTCATATTCTTATCCTTGAGTCTTTATTGCATACCACAAGCTACTTGTCACGTGTATGTCCTAAGGGCTATTGCAACTTTTATGGCCACTTACATTGTGTTCAGATTATATGAATGCACAAGGCCAATTAAGAGAGTCTTTTATTTCATATACTTCAGGACATTCATGTGGAATTTATTTTAAAGTTGGTAAGAGTGCATCGATTGAGGTAATTTTAATAAAATATCCCAACAGAGAATAATTTTAATGGGATATTATGTTTTCTGCTAACTGGCATTAAGTGGTGCAAGCAATAATGGGAAAAAAATAAATGTTTTAAACAAATGTAGCATACCAATCAACCTAGGCACAGTGAAAGATGACAAAATAAAAATTGTAGGACATTTTGCTGTTGGCCATTTTTGTTCCCAAGCTTATAACAGAGAAATAACATCAGGTAATGTTTTAAACTGATGAAGCATCCTTATTCCTCACTATATTTTCATATTGTGCCATGCTATGTAAATGAGTCATGCATGTTTATTAACTATAAATTACATATGGAAAGAGAGATCCCAAGGCACTAAATTGTTTGCATAAGATTACAAAGCATATCATATTTACAATAAAGTGCTACCCTAGGGGTTCTTGTGTTGCCTGTTTTTTTTCTGCTCTCTGACATGTTCTAATACTCAGTCATCCCATTCAATAATTATCACTCTACCTTTCATCACATATCCCCTTGTCCATCTCTTTCGAATATTTCTTCCATTTTTTATCTTCCTTGAAGGAAATTATGTATTGTCATTTTATGGTGGATGTGTATTTTTCCTTCCTACTTTAAGCTCAAGTAATGATCTTATGCTCTCTCCACTGAGACAATAAAAATGTTTCCATCTAACACCTATATACCCCACTTTCCTTGCATTACACAATACATTACTCACTTTTTTGCTTATTGCTATACCAAATATCCTCTACATTCTTCATGTTTATGTGAACTTGGTAAAATTTGCTGTTTTATTAAAGTTAAAACACCCAGGGGCTGGAGAGGTTAACAATTTTGTAGCTAAGATCATTTACTTCTCTCAAAGAAGAACAGAGTTTAGTTCCCAACATGTATATTGGGTAGATCACAATCAGTTGTAAATCTAGATCCATGGGAATTTAAAATGTCTGCACCTTCTCTCACCTAAGTCAACCAAAGCACACATAACACAATGTTGGAAATCGACTACTACTACAATTCTAAGTGGACATAGTATTAAACAGACACCTGATTACTTGTCCTTATGTTTCTAGATAAAGGCATCTTTCAGCCCTCATCTAATAAGGTTTTATTTGTAGTAGTTGGTGATTAAAACAATGACCAAAAGTTACAATGCAGAGTAAAAGTGACAGCAGAATTCTCTGTTCTAAATGCAACATAAACACTACACCCCATCTAGCAAGGCTCAGGGATCATTGTGGAAGAGGAGGTAGAAGAGTGCAAAAGCTGGAGGTGGTGGACCACTACCAGGAAACACTATCTTCTGGACACAGAAGGGCTGTTCCACATATTAACTCCCAACAGTTGAGAGAACACATGCAAAGCCTGTGCAAGACCAAGGGCAGACCAAATCTCTGCACGAAGATGGGAGCTGGGCATGTAGTCCCACCATGGCCATGGAACGACCGGTAACATTTAGCTTGTGGGAGAGGAAGAGACAGTTCTCTAAGGGTGTAGCCCTTGGTAGACCAGGGATTGAGCAGAAGCCCAATCATCAAAGAATATTTAGGTAGCACCATTTGGTCTTGAGAGATAAGAGTGAAAAAAAATGAAAAGATAGGAAAGTTGAGTGTTAAACCAGGAACAATTGGCAGTAGGGGAGATGAATATGATCAAACATGTGTGTTAACTCCCAGAGCTCGGCCTGGTGCATGGCTGTGGACCTCTGCATCTGCTTCCATCAGTTACTGGATGAAGGCTCTATGATGACAGGGTATTCACCAACCTGATTACCAGGGTAGGCCAGTTCAGACACCCTCACCACTGTTGCTAGAAGTCTAATCTGGGGTCATCCTTATGGATTCCTGGGAATTTCCCTAGCATCAGGTTTATCCCTTACTCCACAATTTCTCTGTCTATTGAGATATCTCTTTCATTGCTCTCCTGCTCCATCCCTCCCTGAGTTTGAACATCCTATTTCCTCATGTTCTCATCCCCTATTCCCTACCCTCTATTGCCTCCTGTCATTCCCAGTTTACTCATTGGGATCCCCTCTGTTTCTCCTTCCCAAGGTGATCTGTACATCCCTCCTACGGTCCTCCTTATTTCCTAGCTTTTCTGGAGCTGTGGGTTGTAGTCTGATTATCCTTTGCTTTACGTCTAGTATCCACTTATGAGTGAGTACATACCATGTTTGTCCTTCTGAGTCTGGGTTACCTACTCAGGATGATATTTTCTATTTCCATACATTTGCCTGAAAATTTCACGATGCCATTGTTTTTTACAGCTGAGTAATACTCCATTGTGTATAGGTACCACATTTTCTTTAAGAGGAAATACAAGAGCAAGGCGGTAGTGGCAGGGAGGGAGGTCAAGATCATGATAGAAAAATCTACAGAGACAACTAAACCAAGCTCAAAAGAATTCACGAACTTGAGACCGACAGCATGGGACGAGACTAGACCCTCTGCATATGTCAGACAGTTGTGTAGCTGGGTCTGTTTGAAGGGCTCCCGGTAGTGTGATCAAGATCTATCCCTGGTGCATGAGCTGGCTTTCTGAATCCCAGTACCTATGGTTGAACACCTTGCTTGCCCCTAATAAAGTGGGGAGGGGCTTGGTCCTGCCTCAACTGAATGTACAAGGCTTAGCTGCCCCTCATGGGAGAACTTACCCTGTTGGAGGAGGGGATGGGTTGGAGGTGGGAAGGAGTGGGAGGAAGATTGAGAGGGGGATCTCTGGCTTGTATGTAAAATGAATAAAAAAAGGAAAGAAAAAATACATGTGTGAATTTCTCAAAGAACGAGTCAAAAGAGTTTTTTTTTTTTAATTTAAAATTTTTTTTTCCTACTTTGTCACCTGTGATATTTGACTAGGATTGCTTGGATTTTGATTGTCCTTTGTATATGGTTTGGATTTCATTTGTGCTTTGGTGGTAATGTTCCTTTATGTATTTTCTAAGATGATTCTTTTATCCTCTATTTTTTTATATCATTATGCAGGAAAACACAAAATGAATGTGTTGCCACTTATGAATTTAAATGTATTTTAAATTTTTGAAAGTTTCTTTCTTTCATCCTTTCCCTCTCTTTCTTAGTATGCTCATGAGAAGAATGCTTATGTACCATTTCAAAGGTCAGAGGACAACTGGCAGAACCTGGTTTTCTACTCTTTCCAGTAGATGAGTACCTGGAACCAAGTTCATTTTGTCCTTTTTGGCAGCAAGTGTCCTGATAGGCCAACATTTTAGGCCTAAATTATTAAAATGGAAAGTGAACTAACTGTACTGAAGAATGTTCTTTGCCATGGCCACTGTGTTGGCTAGTTTGATGTCAACTTGAGGCAACTAGGATCATATGAAAGAATGGAGCCTTAATTTAAAAAAAAAAAAAAAAGCTTTCCATAAGACTTTAACCACAAGAAAGCCTGTAGGGAATTTTCTTCATTAGTGATTAGTGTAGTAGTAGGTCCCAGCTCATGGTGGGTGGGGCTAGCCCTCAGTTCTATAAGAAAGCAGGCTGAGCAAGCCAGGGGAAGTAAGCCAGTAGGCAGTAACTCCCCATTGCATCAGTTCTTGCCTCCAGAATCTTGCCCTGTTAGAGTTACTGTTTTGACTTCCTCCAATAATGGATTAGAATGTGAAAGTATAAGCCAAATAAACCCTTCCTTCTCCAAATTATTTGTGGCCATGGTGTTTCATCACAGCAACAGAAACCATAACTAAGACAGTCAAACATTCTTGTTTATAAAAAAAAAAGCTTTAAAACTAACTAATAATAAATCATGAATGTTTATTTACTTTAATTTTCACCTAAGTTGATATAAAAATAGTCTAGATAGTTCCAGAACCACACGCATAGTAATTCATATAATTTTAGTTTTGTGCTTGTATAATAGAGGTATAACCCAGAACTTACAAAAGCTTTATCATTCAGGTTTAATTCCAGACCCCAAACAATTCTTAATAGTGTTTTCACTATCTGTCTTCCTGCTTTAAACTCATAGAAAATATCTATTTCTTTATTTATGTCGTCTATTGATGGCAATGCTATGTGAATATTAGTACCTACATGTCAAATGTCTTGTATTTCTGTCAACTAAATATACATGAAGACTCTCAGTTGTATGTACCAGAATTGAATATTTCCATGTGAAATCACTTTACAATATACTTCCATGCATATGTATTTTGTTTTCATGGGATAGATCTTTATGATTTCATATCCATTCATGATCTTTTTGTTTTCTTGATAAAAGTTTGAAGACATTAGATTCATTCATAGCTGTATCATAGTTTTATCGAAATAGAATATATCTTGCATAGCAAAATTTATAGTTGTTACTGGATAATAAATTTTATAGTATATTTTAATGAAAACATGTTTTTCTATTAGGGACTCTTTAGATTTACCTCAGAGTTTACTCCTCATATCAGCCAATTTTATGTAGAATTCTTGACTAAGTTCAGCTACTGTAACATTGATTTTAAATGTATACTAATTTTACTACTAACCAAAGCAAAACATAGTTTTAAATTTCCATTCCAAAAAGAATGTGAAAATAGAAAATGATTCATCACCATCTAGCAGGAAGAGCCAAATATACATATTTGCTTTTCTATTTCTTTCTGATAGATTCTAGTTCTGGAAGTCACCAGATTTTAGTTCTGTTCTTTAGTTTTGAAAATGATATAGTTCTGCATTCTATAGTCAGTTTTCTAGTCCATGTTCATTATTCTATCTCTAAATACAGACAGTCCTGACAATGAAAAATACATTGAATGTATCATTAGAACTTTAAAAAGCATATGTCCTTTCAATTTTGATTATGCTAAATTAAATATGTGCCAAGGATGAATATCAAAATGGTATTTTTTCTCTGGATATTTTATTCTATTTCATTTAGTTAAAATATTAAGTAGTACTAACATGAGCCATCCCTTAGAAAAAAATGTGGTTTCTAAAATATGTAACCTGTACCCAAGTGCACATACCCATACAAACACACAATTAAAAAATCAATATTAAAGAAATAAAAGAATATATGCATAATAACTTAGTCTATTAGTGTATGAAGATAAAGGAAGCTTGGGTACTTTATAATGCGGATGAGAGTTTGAGAAAGGGAAATAGGTAGGAGAGTTGAGATATCATTCCATTTAATTGTTTGTCCATAATCATTCTGTATTTTCTTTAAATATAATAATTTAAGTAATTTTTCTTCAGAACAATACCATGCCTTTACTAGATTGCTAATTCTACCTGGTTCTGTTTCTACCTGGAGTCTCCTGGATTCATTGTCTTGATAGAGGAATCTTGAAACTATAGTAGGGCAGTGGCTTAATCCAAACTACCTGAGACTAAAGCGAAATCTCAATAATTAAAAAATATGCCATATTATCAATAGAAAATCACACTGTAATGAAGTGTGATTTAAAGAGAAGCCATCTTGTTAAGCAAGTCAGAAAAGGCCATCTTGTGTCTGTGGTAGACGAGGGAGTTTCTTTTCTACTCTTACTTCCATGGGAAGTGCTGCAAAGAGAAACATGATTCCTAATCCCAGTTCATTAATTTACTATTACTTATTAAAATATGCCATTTTCCCCTCTTCGACAAATTGAAAAGGGAATAATGATGTACAGGTAATCAGATATTCTAGTAAGTGAAGCATAGATGTTAAACCAATTGTCTAATAAACAATTACAGCACAAATATATATTTTTATGTTTCTACCATCCCTAAGCTACTTCCTCATTTTTCCTTTTATAGTATAGTTGGAGTCATGATGTCATTAAGTTGCCCAAGCTGTCTTTGAAATCATTCTGTAGTACAGGTAGACCTTGAAGTCATAATTCTCTTGCCTCAGACTCCCAAGTAACTGTGATGGCAGACCTTTCTCACTGGAATCACCTTGATTGCTGGTTCTTATATATCCTCCAAACCATAGAACCAGTTTTTCTACCTTCCACAAATTATGTAAAAGGTGTTGATTTATTTTTTTTACTTCCTATAATTAGTTATTAATTTGATTTCTTAGAATTCAATAGATCCTGGGTATTTGTTTCATACATAAAACATGAAAAGTTTTTATCTAGTAAAATAAAAGCAGATTTATGTGTCTAGATAGGGAAGTTGTTAGAGAATTAAAAGGTGGAAGTCAGATTGTAATTCAGATTACATATTTTAGAAACCACATTTTTTCTGAGAGATGGTTCATGTTAGTCTACTTAATGTTTTAAGTAAATCAAATAGAATAAATTATCTTCAAAGCCACTTCTCCATGTATTTTCATTTTTTGACAAACAATGAAATGTTTCAAGTCAGTTCTTCAAGTTAAAAATAAAAGCATTTGAGAAAGTAATAGTTGCTTATCTTTGCACTCAGATATGAAGAAGGATGAAAAGAAAAGAAAAATCATTTGTATTTTAAAGACAAATTTCTCCATTATGAATCTCAAGGCAACAACTCACTATCAATATGAAAGACAAATTCAGTGCAATGCAACCGCCATGTTTAATTTGGAAAAGCAGTGAGCAGACATTATTTTATTTGGCAGCTAAAATATTTCAAAAGTTTTTATACGTAAACTAGTAGAGTAAGTCATTTCAAAGAAATAGCCTCATATCTTGAATGTGGCAAGAAGCTCTGGAGGCATCTACAGTACAATTAAGAATGCAAAAATGGATGTGTGCAGGGGTGTGTGTTTGTGTCTCTGTGTGTGTTCATCTGTATATGAGGTTCTAGGCATGGTAACTGAGGTTATGCATGTGAAACAGATGTTCTATCATTGAGCTGTATCCACAGCACTCAAAATTGGTAATTCTAAAGGATTAGATATTTAGAAGTAACTCACATATGTATTTGAATAAAATGTCATTTTTCAATTGCTGATTTTTGCATTACTATTTCACTCTAATTGTATCAGTAAGTATAGTGCAGAAACCTGAGCCTATTACGAACATGAGGCACCTTGAAGAATCAGAGGGAACAATTATCAAAGGAGACATTGCAGAGAAAAACACTATTATGGGTGAGAATTGAAATGTCCAAACAACTTACAGAGTTGCTACAAAGAATATTATGTGGCTTACACATACCTTGTGTACAAATTTTACATTTTCAATACATGTCATTTGAATTCATCTATTTTATCTGAAAATATTTTAAAAATTTTCAACTCCCAAAAAACAAAATCTAGAAAATTAAGCTGTAGCCGATACATTCAAATAACTATACATAATATAAACATCATAAACAAATAATTATACATAATATAAACATCATAAACATAAATGAAATTTATTATTATATTTAATACAAAATATTGGTTTTCATTTGAGGGCATATATTTATCATTCAAAATGTAAGCCTTATTATCAATATAATACTTTTATAAATTAAATAACTTCAAGGTGTTATTTGTAGTTAGAAGTTTTCCTGTGTCCTACTTGGCCCACAGTCAGGACAAACTTCCCTCACCTGCCAGTCCTGCAGCTGCTCAGACCCAAATAAACACACAGAGGCTTATGTTAATTATGAACTGTATGGCCTAATGGCTCAGGCTTCTTGCTAGCTAGTTCTTACATCTTAAATTAACCCATTTTTATAAATCTATATTTTGCCAGGAGGCTCATGGCTTACCAGTACCTTTACATCTCACTTCTTCTTCAGGCAGCTGGCAGTGTCTCCTCTGCTCTCTTTTTTTTTTTTTCTCCTATCTCTTCAGTTAGAATGTCCTGTCTAACTTTATTCTGCCTCACCATTGGTGCAAACAGCTTCATTTATCAACCATTCAGAGCAACACTTATTCACAGCATACAGAACAATATCCCCATCATTTCCCCTTTTCTTTCTATTCCAAAGGAAGTTTTTAACTTCAACGTAGTAAAATTACATATAACAAAACAGTTATCTTGCAAGAATTACAGTTACAATATCTAGTCTATTTGTATTTGGTAAAATTAAAGAAAATATTCTATCATCTATCCTATATTTGTGAGTCTAAAGTTTCTTATCTAATTTATCTTTTATCATAACCAAGGAAAATTATAGCTATCTATTCTTCAACTACATCAAGGACCTCAGAAGGATATACTATTACCTAAGTAAACAGAAAGAGAATTGTAAGCAACTTCCAAAAATTCAGAATGACAGAGACAGCTGGCTGCCTAGACAGTTACCCAAAGTTCTGCAACGTTGCGGCATCCATTTTTCAGCCTATAGGCCTAGAGTCTCTCAGTCGCTTCTCTCCATGTCCTATAGAATATCTGGCAGTTTCTTCTGTGAAATAGGAACTTGAAGGACCATCTTGTTTTGCAAAGTTCAGTGGTCACCTTCCTTTGGGTCCTGCATGTCCAGTTGATACAACATTTTGTCAAGCAGTCTAGGTAAGAACAGTTTCTTGCCCAAATAGCTATCTTTGACAAAAAGAAGATAAACTCTATATGGAGTGTCTTCGGCATCAATCTTTCTCTCTGAAGTAAATCGATGCTGTCACGAGCAGATGTGTCTCATTGTCTAGGAAAGTCTAAGTTTTTAAAACATTTTAAATGTCATATTCTGTAGGTTTTTGAAGTATTTGAAGATTATCTCCCTAATTGAATTATATCTATGTATACCTAGAAAACTTAACATGACTATAAGTTTGACTATCATAGAATACTAATTATTAATCTGTATTTCTTAATTATATATTGAAATTTAAATGCACTGTACAAACATAATACCTTAAACAAGAGTAGAAATATACATACAGTATAATAAAATTAACTTTAAATTTGATTCAATAAACTAAAATCTATACCAATGTAAAACATTTTAAACAAGTTGCCCTTTAAAAGTAGGTTCAGCAATTCACCCCTTTATCCTATCATATCTATGTCCTATATTTCTATATCACTTATTAAGATAACATGTACAAATAATTACAAAGGTAGATGGTAATACATATTGGTGAAATTTTTTTTGTTGTTGTTGTTTTGGTTTTTTTTGTTTTGTTTTTCGAGACAGGGTTTCTCTGTGTAGCTCTGAGCCTTTCCTGGAGCTCACTTGGTAGCCCAGGCTGGCCTCGAACTCACAGAGATCCGCCTGCCTCTGCCTTCCGAGTGCTGGGATTAAAGGTGTGCACCACCAACGCCCGGCTGGTGAAATTATTAAGGCCACTCCATGTAGTTAAAAGGGAGGTTTATTTTGTGGGGTAACTTACAAGTGAAGGGATAGGTAACAGGGTCTGGGAAAGGTATGGCGCAGTCCGGCAGTGTTCTCTGGAGAACTCTCCTCCATCTAGCTCCAGCGTCCAGGGTCTAGGAATCAAGATAGCCCGTGCATCTGGATCTCCGGTCTTCAGCGTCCTCTCTCAGCCCCACCTTGTAGGTGTGACCATTACCGAAGCCTCAATGGAGGTTGGAACTTCCAGGTCAAAGCTGGAATGGCTACCCACTACAAATACATAGTTACATAGATTGGTAATTAGATGATATAATTATATTTCTCCGAAATAATTTTCCAATTCAGAAAAAACAAAAATAAAAAAGTTATCTAAAAAAAAGTATTCACCAGAACTTTTTTTTTTTACTCAAAGACACTAGAATTCAGGTTGTAATTAGTGTAATGACTAATACAGGTGACTAACACCCATCTCAAGTTCATATCAAGTGGAAACTTGTTACTTAGAGGCAATGTGATAACAAACTTCTGATAGTTTTGTTATGGAATTTGACTAATGAGAAACGGAGTTATCACTCTGCTTGGAGAATTCAGCTTTATTCTCCTATTGCCAGTGGGCTTGCTTAGATCCCGGCTACAGCTTTCCAAGTCTAGCTAGGTCCTGCAGTTTCTTTCTGCCTTTTGCAAACATTGTTGAAAACCTTGTTAAAGAAAACATCTGAAGGCAGTCTCTGGGTATCCTGACTACCGAAGGAATGCTTGTGTTGAAGTTCAGGCATGTTTCAAGGCATATGTAGAGGGTAGTCTTTACGACATTCTTTCACAATCAGGGCTGTTCTTTAACCTGCTAGCTGTGTCAGTGGTGGTACATGCCTTTAATCTGAGCACTCCAGGGGCAGAGGCAGACATATCTCTATGAGTTCCAGGACAGCCAGGACTACACAGAGAAACCCTGTCTCAAGGGGAAAAAAAGAAAAGAAAAAAAGAAAAACCTGATAGCTTTGTCAAACATTTCTTAACATAGCTTAGCAAGTACTTGCTTTTTTAAGATAAGAGGAAGAATTTCTAATTGAAACAAGCATGTGGTGTTTTGAATGAGAATGGACCTCCTAGGCTCATACATTTGAATATTTGGTCCCCAGTTAATGGAACTATTTGGAAAGGATTAGGAGATGTAGCCTTGTTGGAGAAAGTTTGTCATTGTGGGTCAGCTCTGTAGTTTCAAAAGCCTATGCCAGGCCTAGTCATCTGTCTTTCGCTGTACCTGCTGCCTGTGGATTAGGATCTCAACTAATATGCTATGGAATGTCGTTCTGTATGCTATGGATGTGTGTTGCTCTGATTGGTTGACAAATAAAATGCTGATTGGCCATTAGCCAGGCAGGAAGTATATACCTGATAAGCAGACAAGGAGAATTCTGGGAAGAGGAAGGCTGAACCAGACACAGAGGAAGAAAGGCAGAACTGAGAAAAGGTACCAAGCCATGTGACTAAACACAGATAAGAATTATGGGTTAATTTAAGTGTAAGAGCTAGTCAATAATAAGCCTGAGCTAATGACCATACAGTTTGTAATTAATATTAAGCCTCTATATGTTCATTTGGGTCTGAGCAGCTGCAGTACTGGGCAGGAGAGAATCGTCCCACCTGCAGGGCCTGGCAGGACCATAGAAACTTTCAACTACACTAATGCTCTAGTACCATGTCTGTCGGTTTCCCACCTTAATGATAATGGACTAACCCGCTGAAAATATAAGCAAGCCCCCAATTCAATGCTTTCTTTTGTAAGACTTGTTGTCGTCTTGTGTCTCTTCACAGCAATAGAATAGCAACTCAGACAAGGTAGGAGTACAAAAAAGCAGGACCCAGTAAAAAATTTAATTCATCCTGTCTTTACTTAGTCTGATATGTCTCAGGCAGAAATTAATAAGCTGTCATAGTAAAAGGCAATAGTTAGTTTATGTTAAAATACTATTATATTAAAATACTAGATGTTTATCTTACATTCCTCTTTACTTCTTCAATTCCTCATAATTACTCACACATAGAGTGAAAAATATGAGATTTAAAAAAAAGTTGTTTCAAACTATACGAATTATAAACATATGATTCATTTTGGTATTATTTAACTTTTAAAGAATTTAGTAATATGAGGGCATTTTAAAATCTTAGAAGAATTTATTTTGAATATAGATTATTTTTCCCATGCATCAAACTCTTGTAAACATTAGTGATACTCTGTTTGAGGGCTGAAGCCTAAAATGTATATTAAGTATATTTTAATGTAGATAAAAATACGTAAGTAGGGGGTGGTAAAAAACAGCTTGACTACACAGCTGTCATGACAGGCTTAGAAGCCCAGACACAGCTTCTGGCAGGCAACACCTGGACCCAGGAAAAGCCATAAGCTGACCCCACCCAGGGAGGCCTGCATCTAAGGGGAAATACCTTATATTCCAAACATTTCCTATACCCCTAGACAAATGTCAGCCAATCAGGGTCCTGAACCCTGGGAATCCTCTCACCCCAACCTCTGCTGTGATAAAGACCCCATCCTGCCTGGACTTGGGGCTCTCTGCTCTTACTGTTATGTCAGACAGAGAGTCCAAGCTCCGAGCATGAAAATAAAGGCTCTTTGCTTTTATATATGTGATTTTGGTCTCTGTGGTGGTCTTTTGGGGCCCCCACAATCTGGACATAACCATATATATATATATATATATATATATATATATATATATATATATATATGTGTGTGTGTGTGTGTGTGTGTGTGTGTGTGTATGTATACATGTACAAGTATTTTGAAGATACTCATGCTATTAATAGAGACATTCTTAAATGATGATGGTTTTATAGCTTTCTTTTTTGTTTTCTTTCTTTTCTTTTTGACTTTTTCTGTTTCTTTTCATCATTTGTAATTAAAAAAATTATATTAAAAACAGTTGTGTGGGAATTTTGGTGAAATGAACAAATGCTTATTTACCCTATAAAGGGAACTTTTCTTTAATGGAAGCATTTCCTTTATCAGTCATTTTAGTGAACCGAAGAATGGGTAAGGGCCACTTAGAATACATCAGGAGTAACTTAGAAGAGGTTGGTAAGCTTGAACACAACTATATTACCAAATCTCTCACCATGGTAGAGTATCTCATTAAAGCTTCATCCCTGTAACCAGACACACAACTACAGGTCACCTATTTGGAGTCTTTCCAGAAAATGTGTGTTTATTATATAACCCTAGGGGTAGGGGCTTTTGTCTATTATAAATTTCTAAGCTTCATAACTTCATTTCCCTAGGTTACTTTGTAAATGCTGTTAGTTTCCTGTTGTCTTTCCCTCTCTCCTTCTTCTTAGAGGAAATGTCTCAACTTGGAGGAAAAGCGAGACCACATTTTGCCAGAGTTTTAACATTCTTCTTGCTCCTTCCTATCTGATGAATCTTTCAGGGGATAATATTAATAACAAATTCCCTTTCTTTTCCATTTATTACTGAACATTTGGCCACTGTGCCATAGCAAAAGTCACTCATTCTCAGAAGCTGGATCTGTTATGATTATTTGTAGTATACCACACATTATTTTTTTTCTTCTATGACTAACTGATGAGAATTCTCTCAGAAGACAACATTTCACCTATTGGTACTGTAAAATCAAGCCAGTCAGCATAGGTATGGCCTTATTGAAGAAAGTGTGTCATGGAGGTTGGGCTCCAGTCCCAGTGCTCTCTTTCTTCCCGCTGCCTGAGGATCCTCATGCAGTACTCTGTTTCTTCTCCAGCACCATGTCTGTCTGCCTGTATTCAGTTATGCTTCCCACTATGTTGATAGTGGATTAAACCTCTGAAACTGTAAGCAAGCCTGAACTAAATTCTTTCCTTCATAAGACCTGCTGTAGCTGTGGTAGCTCTTCACAGGAATAGAATAAAAGGCAAAGACAGTTGGTAATTGTTTTTTTCCAGGGCCATAGCTCAGTCTCAGTTGCATGTCTTACTGTCAAACAGAAAACACCATACAGAGCAAAGACAACCTGCTTATCACATCATATATGGATTTTTTTTTAATATGGCAATGTATTCTATAGACAATTTGCCATTTGGGAGACATCCCTATACTAAAACACTGAATTCCCTTCATAAAGGAGACCTGCCACTGCATATCATATGGATAAAGATGGCCATTCAGGGTTCGCCCTTCCCCAAGGATTGAGTAATTCTTCCTTGCTTGTCTTATCAGTAACCTTGAGAAGGACGCAACTGCTATGATGGCTAGATAGAACACCGTGTGTAATGGGTAGTATTAACTGCCACCCTGGCATAGTCCAGAATTGCTTTAGAGGTGGAATTCTGTATATACCAGTGAAGGATTTTCTTAAGTTTGTTAAATGAGGTGGGGTGACTGGCCTATTATGTGTACATTCCATGGCTGGAACCCCAGAGTTTATAAGAGGTGAAAGCAATGAGAAGCCTCATGTTTTCATCACTATATGCTTCTTGATTATGAATGCTGTCATCTGCTGTTTGAAGCTCCTATGTTCTTCTTGATTTCTCCATCATGATAGACAACGGAAGCCTGGCTCCTGAGGTTGCCGAGGTTAACAATGACTCTATATGGAATGAAAACAGAAATAATTAATACATTTTGGCCAAGAGTCTGGATTCATTCTGCCCAAGTCCCAAGAACTTCTGTAAGGTTGAACTTAAGGTTAGTAGGCTGCGTTTTCTGAAAGAAGGAATTTCAAGACAACAATGTATTTATGTTACTTCTGGTGGAAAAAAAAAAAAACAGTTGTAAGAATTCAAGAGGTGAACAGGATTGAAAAAAAA
>CABHPP010105022.1:0-61064 GCA_902168425.1 Peromyscus attwateri
GATAATTTTCCCCAAATCCTGACTAGTTTTCAGCGAACCTCTGCAGTCACACTGACACTCTGGATTCTCTCCCAGCCTTGCTTATTCTGTGCAGGCATATTACACATTTCCAGAGACTTAACATGCTTTGTTTTTTCCTTTTGAGGTCCAGGGGCCCCTTACACACACTACTGAAAAACATCCATATACTCAAAAGCAAAGAAACTAACTTGAAAGTGAACCAAATGGCAACTTATTGCTTTTTTTTTTTCCTTGAAGTAAACGTGGTGTGGGAAGTGGACATTCTTGTAAAGACTTGTTGGTGTTCTTTAGTCAAAAAGTGACAGAGACAGCTAGAAACGAGAAACCAAACCCCATGGTTCACTGTGGTCATTTTAGACAAATCCTACATCGAATTGCTACCTTCTATCATTGATTCTAAGATGTTTTGTGCCTCTTGATGGAAAGAGAAAAGCTGCCCTAAGTGATGGCTTTTGCTTTCAGTATTCCGAAAAGCTTTCACCCTGTGATGTATTAAAATATTTAATCACAATCGCATGCTTCTGCCCCTATTTATACAAGTGCTTTATAATGCTGTACATTACAGCACAACCTGCCTGCTTCTTAATGTGACCTGAGGAGTCAGCCGGCATTTATTACAAATGCGAGGCAGTGTGCTTCTGGCTGAGCAATTAATCACTGACACCAAGGAATTTCTTCTCTTCAGGTGGGGAACCCATCCAAAAATGGAGAAAAATCATCAGGCTAATTAATTCTTATCTGCAAAGAGCAATTAGATAAATGACCTCAAAAAAAGACTTGTCACCCCTAGTGAGACACTCACTTTCTCAATAGAATGTGTCGCAGCCTCTTTTCTCTGGGCAAGTGATACTGTGAAATGGAGATGACAGAAATGAACGGGAGGGGGACGATGGGGGGTGGGTTAATTAGAATGAAGGCCAAGGAGGGAGGGGGGGAGAGAGAGAGAGAGAGAGAGAGAGAGAGAGAGAGAGAGAGAGAGAGAGGGAATTTCCCATGATTCTGTACCCTGCCTTCTTTCTCTGTGAACACAGATCACAGTCAGGTTTTATAATTTAGTGGTGGAATCTGTGTGGTAGACTACCATCCACCTTATTTCCTAAAAATCAAAGCCATTAGTGAGCTGTGTGTTCTCTTCCTGATTTGCCATGGCATAAATGTTGAAGGTAGGTGAAAAACTACTTAAACCAGGCAAGTATGTCTTCTTTTTCTCTCTCCCTCCCTCCCAACCCCTCTGCCTCCTCTTCCCTCCCTCTCCTTCTCTCCCCTTTCTTCCTCCCTTCCCTTCCACTTCTCTCTCTCTCTCTCTCTCTCTCTCTCTCTCTCTCTCTCTCTGTATATGTGTGTGTGTGTGTGTGTGTGTGTGTGTGTGTGTGTGTGTGCGCGTGCGCACGCGCCCGCACAGATACACTCATCCATGGTCCATGCAGAAGCCTGACATCAATATCAGTGTCTTCCTCTATTTCTCTTCACCTCATAACTTGAGACAATCTCTCACTAAACCTGATCTTCCTGTTTTGTCTGAACTGACAGAGCACTGAGGATCCTGCTGTCTTTGTGCCCTAGTGCTTGGGTTACTGGCATACATTGCCAGTCCTTGCTTTCTACATGGCTGCTGGGATTCAGAATTCAGGTCCTCATGATTCTGTAGTAAAGGCTTTACACCCTAAGACATCTCTTCTAAAGGTTTTTCATGGCTTTGTTTCATCATTCCCATGTCTGATCAGAATCAGAAAGTAGAATACTTTGACCTTAAAGGCTGACCAGCGGGGCTCAAATATTAAGATGTTCCAGATGGAAATTTCATATAGTTTTATAGATAAAGGTGATTTTGGTGTTTGATATTGTCATGCTTTGGTTTCAAAGCTTTTTGAGACAAAGTATCATTGCACATTCAATAACTCTGCCTTGACTCAAACTTGAGATTTTCATATCTTAACCTCCTGAGTATTGAGATTATGTGTGAGAGTCTCTGTAGGTCAGAGTTCATAATGGAAACAAATTGGATAGAATTAACATACACAATGAATGAGATTCTACTAGGTTGGCTTATAGAATATGAGCTTCATAGTCCAATAATATCTATTTGCATTCTGGAGAGGCTCATCTCTAAGAAAGACAATTTCTCCCACTCTCAGAATTTTTTAGTTGCCAGTCGTTCTTTGTGTAGGGATTGGACCCTTGATATCTCCCTTTTCCACATTAGCTTGTATACTGGTATCACTCTTGTTCAGATCTTGTTATGAATTATGGCTTTAGTTTGTTCGTTTTTGTCCTCCTCCTCTTCATTTTCCTTGGTCAAATGAATAGAAACTCCTAGCAACATATATCAGATGTAACTTGTTTTTGATGACTATAATGGTTAAGCTTTGTTTGTTAACTTGATGAGCTTTAGAATGAGACATGAAAGATGAGCAATGAGCCTGTTTTGGGGGGCATTTTCTTCATTAGGTTAATTAAAGTCAGATCTACCCATTGTAGGCAGCACTATTCCCTAGGCTGAAATCCTGGAGTGTATAAACAGGAGAAAGGCAGCTGAGGTTGAGCATCACCTTCTAGTTCCTGACTGCTAAAGCAATGTGATCAGCTGCCTCTGTCTCCTGGTGCTGTGACCAAGATAGATGGTATTCTCCAGCAATAACCAAAATAAACCCTTCCTTCCCTAACATGCTTTTGCCAGGGTACTTATCACAGCAACAGGAAATGACCTTGACAATTTGATGGTCATTCATGTTAATATTTGAATTATTCCAGCTTGGGTGACTTAGTTCAATTTCCAGTTCATTCTAGGTGCCACTGACAAACTATATCAATGTAGATCTTTTAAGATCTTCCATTCAGGAGGACACTGTGTGATCCATAATCCCTATGGAAGAAGTATAGGAACAAAGGGGAACAAGAGAAAAAAAAAAACCAAGGACCAAAGGGAGATGTAGAAGAACCCAGGGCTGGTGGAGGAGGGAGGCTGCATTCCAGGCTTGTTCTGAGAGCTTTCCATGCACTACTTCACATTCCCTCTTCCTATGTAGCTCACAGATTATTTTTCTGTTTTTATTCAGAAACTCAATAATTGTGTTTAATAAATAACAATAGTATGCCATAATCATGAGGAAAATACAATATGCTGCTGAATATAGAAAAAACAACTTAGAATATGAAACATATTAATTAGATTTTTGGCTCCTCCATTCACTGGCTGTGTATTCCACGATGAGTTTCAGCTTAGAAGAACCTCTTGCGCTTCAAAATTAACAAAAGTACAGACGGAGACAGAAGGTCACAAAGAGAAATTGTTCAGACAGAGTAGGAATCCACAGACATCTAATGAGTTCAAGCTTTACATGTGGGGCATGAGAAAAAGCAAAGAGGTTGATTCATCCTGCTCAGCCTCCTCTGCATCTAGTTATCCATTCAATACCTGCCTCACCCAGCTGGAGGACACTCGTGGCAAAGTGTTGCTTGCCAGTGGAAACAATACTGAAGATGATGTTACTGAGACAACTTACCTAGCCCCAAGGAGCAAGCTTGCCTGCTTTAAAAAGAAAAGGCAAAAAAAGTATTTATTTTTACTATGAGCTAGGTAAACATTTAGTGGGAACTGATTTATCTTTATGTGGGTTTTTTGTGTGTATATATGTGTGTGTATTTATGTATGTGTGTATGTATGTTGATGAATGTGTGTGTGTTGTGTGTGTGTGTATTCACTTGGTAATTCAGGTAACATGATGCAGCGTCAAAACAGATAAAAAACAAACAGGATGTACACCATAATGTTTTAAGATTTATTTCACATTAAATAAAAGTTAAACAGCTGATTTCAAGTTATCGTTCAATACTACCCAAAGCTCTATTTATGAAGAAAGGAGGGACTCAAATGTACAATTTATACATTCACTCAAAGACCTAAAACTAAGCAGGCTTCTGGCAGTGAAAAAGGTAAGTCTTTATCCAGCTTACACTAACACAGTAATGCATAGTAAGAGGGTGGCAATGGATGCAATTCATTTCCATTAAGGTAAGCTGCTAACAGAGGGCTGTGCCTCCACAGGACTCCCATCAGACTCTTAGAAAGCCAAGGCAGCTTTTCAGTGGGTGGGAAGTGTACCTGCAAATGAGCCTCTTATTAAACTGCAATTCCGTTCCATAAAACTCCACTGGAAAATAGTCCATGTTGACAGCAAAACATAGGACGTAGTTAGTGTTAACCCCGGGTCTCTCAGTTCCCATTAGAGGCGCGTTTTCCTTCAGTCGAGTTACTTCAAGTCAATTCTATGCACTCTCCTGTTCAGCAAAGAAAAATACAATGTGTCTCTCTGAATGTTCTGTACAGGAACCTCAGATATTTAAACTTCAACATTCAGGAAATGTAGCTTTTGAACTTCTGAGCTGACGCATCGGGAGAGAAGTCACCAAGGGCTGATGGCAGGGATGGAGCGGACAGTGTGCGTGGTGTTAACTCTGTCAACTTGACTGTCTTAAGAAACAGCTAAGGCATCAGTGAGGTGGGGGCTCTTTGAGTGTTTCTGTGGGAGTTCCACTGACAGGACTGAGAGCTGAGAGAAAGACCACTCTAAGTGTCGCTGGCACAGTCCCCATCACTAGGGTCCCCAAAGAATGAAAAGGACAAAAAGAGGGACTCCTCCTCTCATTGCTTCCTGAACTACTGAGACACGAGCAAGATTCTCTCAGCATGCTTTCTCCATTTTGTTCCAATGCTTCCCCCTCCAATAAATGTGACCCAAGATAAATCATTTGCTCTTATGCTCATGACAATGAGAAAATTAACAAAGACAGTGTCCTGGTCCATTTTGTTTGTATAACAAAGTATTTGAGGTTAGGTGCTTTAAAACAAAGAAAGACTTATTTAGCTCACAGTTAAGAAGGTTCAGGAAACAAATGTAGCACAGTTTGGTTCTGATGAGGCACTCATGGTACTGGACAGCATAAACACAGGAGTGTGGGTGAGGAGATCATATACCTAGACAGGAAGCCAGAGTGGCCAGGGAGTGCCTATGGTTATTCTTTTATAACAAGTCTCTTCGGGATACTAACTTATGTCTCATGAGAAGGATTTTAATGTCTTCTGAAGGCAGACTTCCATCCAGACCTAATCACACCCCCCTCAACCCTACCTCCATAAGAACTTGCTAAACTCAGGAAGAAGTAGAACTCAAATTCAAATCTGTCTATGTTAGCTTAGGAAATTCTTCCGCAATTCTCATACCATATTTCTCTCGGTATAATGTTAGATTTCTTCCAGGAAAGAAAGGCAGGCTCTTCAATATATTTTGAAACTGTAGAATAAAAAGAAGCTGACCATGTTCATAGAGGAAGAAACTCAGTTATTCTTTTAATGAATGCTGAAACAGGTGAAATTATAGTTATGGCTACATCTTCTTACCTGGACGATACTATAGTGTTTGTTGGTAAAGTACTAACATTATTTCTTATGTAAAGTACAATTCAGATGTCTACTACTGCTCTTTCTAATCAACATTGAAACATAGTCCCAACAACTGTTATGTTAAGAAAATCAAAATCAAAAGTATGGTGGTTCAGCTGAAAGATTTTCATTGTTCATCATGTAAAAAGTTACAGTTAGAGTGTGCGGAGAGTTAGTGAAAATCACAAAAATCAAATATATATAAAATAAAAACCAAACAGTAGCAAGAACATATATAAATAAGCCTAAAATGAATTCCTCACTGTACGGTGAAGGGTCCTCTTTGAGGAACAATTTGGCATCATGGAAGAAAGCCACTCGAGCATATTTCAAACTTTTCCTGTTGCTTTTCTAGTCCATATTAAGATAAACAGAAACTAATACGTGAAGGTATCGAACAAAACATAGATCAGTAATTGTGTCATTCAGTAACAGTGCAGCAGAAAGTACATAATCGCATAGGTTTACATGGAGAGAAACGTGATATGACCTAATATTATAATCACAAGGAAAGGATCCGACTACCAATTGCATATGTGATTTCTATAGCGTGAAGGAATCATCCAAGGAAACTGCATTATTAAGGGAACAAATGCATTTCTAAAATAAATGGCAAAAAATTAACAACAATGCACAATTCTGAGCAGTCATTGCCTCTGATAATAAGAAAGTGTCAAGTAGAGACCCAAAGTTTCCAAGATACCCTTCATGATAGAAACTTCTAGGTTTTTCACTAAGTTGTACATTTTATTATTTTTTAAATCACATACTACTTTTTTCAATTTTTAACAAAAATAATTATTGAGAGAGTTTGGGAATAGATACTTGTCCTGATTCTTATTATTAAAAATAGGGTTATTTAAATTCATCAGATTAAATCAAAATTGATCTTACCTAACCAGGTCATGCTATAATTGTTATTATATCACATGATTAATATCCTATATAATACAAAAGCAATGGGAATTTGTCTCCTAAACCTTGAATTTCAGATAATTTCAAATTGAAAAAAAAATACAGTGAACATGCTGTCACATGATTAACATTTATTAATATTCTCTTTATAATATCACTTTGAGTTTTCAAATTCTTTTGCTATGACATATTACAATCTCTCTCTCTCCCTCCCTTTCTTTGTCTCTGTCTGTCCTGTGTTTTTTTCTCTCTCTCCTTCTCTCTTTCTCAATCTCTCTCTCTCTCTCTCTCTCTCTCTCTCTCTCTCTCTCTCTCTGTCTCTCTGTGTTTGAGACAGGGTCTCACTATGTAGCTCAGGCTTGTCTGAAACTCATCATTATCCTGCCTCAGCCTCCTGAATGTTGACATTTTTATGCCCAGCTTATCTCATTCTTTTGGGGTGACCTATGGCATCCTCGTCAAGCTGGGCTCCTTGTGCTTTTGGCTGAACCCAGGAATACGTAAGCACTCCCCTGCTTTCTGTCATAGCATGCTTCTCCATGGTCCCTGGATTTCCTAGACACCAGCTTAGCAAATACTGATCACAAACTTTTCACTGACAGCAAGCCCATAATTGTGATGCCATTGCTACTGTTCGATAATTTGCTGTTGTTTTTTGAAATTGCTGTCTGATTTAGTAGCTGCATATCAACCTTCACTATGTCTGTCGTGATTGGTTTGGGGGGGGTTGAACTCAAGTGAACAAAAACGCCTCTATTTGTTTTAACTAATCTGTTCAAAATCGAATGAAAATCCTAAGGCTGTGGACTACATCATCCTCTCCTTCAACTTCTAGTTGAGTCTAGGGAGTGTAGCTGCTCAGTTAATATTTGAGAGATGGCATTATACTAAATCCCTGTGCATGTAGGAGCAGGCACTCAGGAACCTAATGGAAATAACCTGGAATGGGGATAGGCAGAAGTCTGTGAGTGAGCAAGCCCACTTCCCTCAAATTGGCCTCTGCTTTTCAAGGTTATCATCCTTGTCTGAGAGCTCTTCACAAACGCTGTTGACTTTCAGAGAACAATCTTCCCCCTGGCTCCACTCCGAGTCCCCACCCCTCCCAGAATAGTGGGCTTTTGAGGGACTTCTGCTTCAGTGGTTGAACTGATTGGAACTGACTCAAACACTCCAGGCAGGCCTCACAGCTCCATGCTCAGCCTGACTTATGTAAACATTGTCCTGATGATAGCAGTCTCCTACCCCATCTGCAGCTGCAAGGGAATCCATTATTTTTCTCATCCCAGGGGAAAGGAAAGGTCTTGGGCATCATTACTCCTAGGCAAATGTAACTGACTCCAGCACATACCCTAATTTGCTTGCCATAATTATAGGGCACTCACCCGCTTTGTTATTTCCAACTCCCCCTCTTCTTCTTTTCTCTCTCTTTCTTTTTGTTCTTATCAATAATAAATGGAGCCCGTGAATCACTCTGCTGTAATATTTGGATATTATGAAAATGCTCATAATAACAAGGTAGCCTCAGTAGCACCCTGCCCTGGCTTTATCAGCTGGTCCAATGCTGTATTAGGCAGCCAGTGAGCAGTTCAAGCAAATTGGTTATGTTAATGTCCTGTACTACTTGGAAAAGATGAGGAGTTGGCGATTAATTTTTTCGAGCTGCAGGCCGACAGGCAAATTTATATTCCTCCCTCTCCATGGGATCAAGCTTAGAGGAGGTTAGGGAGGAAAGTGAGCTTCAAGTAGCTTTCCAGGATCTAATTGAATGATGCTAAATAAAGCCTGGAGAAAAGGGGGATAAGGGGAAAGGGTGCTCCCCACAATGGGCCAGCGGTGCTCCTCTCCATTCATTCCACTGACAGGGTTTTTGCAACTTAAACCTGTTTTATTAATTATGTTTGACATTTCCTTAATTAGTTTCATTTACATCCCATCAGCCTCTACCAGACGACTACCCCATACATCATCTCACTAGAGGAGCATGAAGCCTACAGAATTCTAACAACAACAGAATATTTTGTGTAACTTACAGGAAATTACTGAACACGACTTTCCATTTTACATGGTTTTGTGGAAAGAGTATAGATCAGATCATCTGGGAGTTTGCTTTCTGAATTTCTAAGACCATAGGATCTATTATAAAGGTAAAACCACCCATAATGCATAAGCATACTTGTGTATTTCTATGTATATGTGATGTGTGTGTGTGTGTGTGTGTGTGTGTGTGTGTGTGTGTGTGTTCACATACACAAGTTTGTCATCCAAACACAGGTTTTAGTAAATAATAAAAATTACTGATATGAATTGGGGAGTTGTTTCCTGAGTGGTTAACTTGCTTGATGTGCAATTGTGAGGACTAGATCTTGGATCTGAGAACACAGATAAATAATGGTTACGGTAAGCTAGACCAGCCATCATTACAATGCCCACTGATCAGAGCGGGGGATCTTTAGCGCAAGCTTGTGAGCTGGATGACCTGTATCCTCAAGCTCTGGCCTCAAATGAAATGCCCTTCCTCAATAAACATCATAGAGAGAAATCTAGAAAGCCTCCAGATGTCAGTTTCAGGTCTCTATACAAGTTCAACCATGCACTCATGCATTTAAACATGCTACAACACACACCACACACATATAAAAAAGATTCTGGTAAAAATAGTATGAAAGATATGGGTGCTGCAATCTCATATACTCTGTTCTCTGGAGCCCACTTTGGATGGTTACTCCTTATCTTAGAGCTCAGGCCACACTTGGGTACACTTACAAAGGTAGACAAAATTAATAAGTGAATAAATTGAGAGCCTATGGTCCATATCTTTTCTGCCCCAGTTCACTTTGTGCCTGTGAGTCATCCAGCCACTTTTCTTTGCCGTAAGAGTGCCGAGTGACATAATATGTATGACCAGCATGCATAATGTGGAGAGTGAGCACGCAGATATATGTGTTCATAGAAACTATTACTTTTGTTGACACAACCGTTATTTATGTCCTTGGGTTGTGGTAGATAGAGTTGCCTGGCAGTATTTTTGATGCCTGTAATTGAGAGCCTGTGTTTTATGAGTCCAATTTTAAATGAAGACTGTTTGTAAAAGGGTCAGTTTTATCTCATGTTCCCAC
Organism: Peromyscus attwateri; assembly: GCA_902168425.1. Taxonomy (NCBI): domain Eukaryota; kingdom Metazoa; phylum Chordata; class Mammalia; order Rodentia; family Cricetidae; genus Peromyscus; species Peromyscus attwateri. The sequence continues at coordinate 9,493 of CABHPP010105022.1, forward strand.
CTGAGGCATGGTTCCAACACAGAGAGAATGTTCTGTACAGAGAAACACCATCTTCCTGATGCCCATTATTTTCGTTCAGGTTCTTGGGTTGACCACACACACATACATACATACATACATACATACATATGTGTATATGTATATATATATGTATATATATATATATACACCTCTAATCTTAAGTCATAGCTGCTTTGCTTGGATCCTGACCACATAGAACCAACCAACCTCCCCTGTTGTCCAGTGCCCTTTCTCATTTGCCCTCTTACTACCTAGGCCAATAATAATATTTGCAAACAACTTATATTCTGAATCAATATGAGATGAGTATTGTCCACCAAATAACTGGGGGTTTAAGATTTTTGCCATGAATTATCATTGTCAGTGACAACAGAAAACCATGGTGAATGAAAGCTTTTTGATTGCTACTACTAAGCATACACTTCCATTCCCCACAAAGTTCTCATTATTTTTACAGAAATCACAACCTAGGGTTACGACAGCAATTGGTTTTGTAATGTTTTATTGAACAGTGGCCCATCAAGGCAGAGGCCCGAGGCTGTTCCTCGGGGCCTCGCTGTTTCAGGCAGGGCTTCTGAGCTAGGAGTTGTCGCCGGCTTCTGTGTAATGAGCACAGCGTGCACCTCAATTAATTGGTAACTTCTACTTAGGTTAATCCATAATCCTCTAACGAGCACCAATGAACCAGTGCTATCACATGACTCATTACTGTATGTATAAGCTTGTCTGTATAATCCCTTATTTCTCTGACCACCCGACGTTCTCCCCTTCACAATCATTGCTTCTTCAGAGTAATTTTCTTAGAGGAATGAATGATTCTCTTTTCTAAAGCATCTCTGGAAGGATGCTGTGATTCCTATTTTCTTTTTAGGCACATTCCCTTCTCTGAATTTTTATTAATTAATTAAAATGTATTTAACCATATCCATGTTTTGTTTTTGCTAGGGGAGATGGAAATAAAATTGTAATTTTCAAGGTGTTCTAATTGTATCCCCTTTTAAAGCTCATTTTCACTACTTGAAATGCTTCAATGAATTATGGGTATTCCTTCATAACGTCTTCCTTTATTAGGCTGTATTGCAAACACCCTTAACTTATGATGGACAAAAACCATTCCTTCCATCCCAGTGTTTCCAATCCCAGCTTCTAAGCCTGGCTTTGGGGGATTTTCCTGGGGAAATTACCAGTCACTGTGGTCTGGGCCAGATCCTTCCAGGTCCTTGGCCTCTTTCTTAAAGAATTGAAATAAAAGCAAATGTAAGCTCGGCAGTGGTGGCGCACGCCTGTAATCCCAGCACTCGGGAGGCAGAGGCAGGTGGATCTCTGTGAGTTCGAGGCCAGCCTGATCTACAGAGCTAGTCCAGGACAGGCTCCAAAGCTATAGAGAAACTCTGTCTCAAACGCCCCCCCCCCCTCAAAGAAAAGCAAATGTAGATTTGGAAAAAGTAGCAGGGGAACTTCATTTGAAGCAAATCAATAGTATAGGTCTGACATGTCAAGGGACATTGGACCACATGAGTATAAGGGTACTCAGGACCCCAGTTACTGTTTGGGACTTTGTTTCATGGGGTTCAGCAAAGGGGGAGTTTGGATGCCAAGGTACAGCATATTTTGAGTGGTCCTCTATTTTGAATGAGAGATTTAGGTTATATAAACTCTTCTCTCTGTACACGTCCCTTCCCATAACTCACCAGATCTTAATCATAGGCTTGCCCAATTATGCCTAGACATAAGATAGCAAATATGATTTTTCCCCTAAAAGTTCACCTAGAGAGCACAGTTTGTCTTATTACATGCACACCCCAATCAGTATAGGCCAGATTGGCTCCCTTACTCTCACACCTGGAGATAACTGGGACACAACTGAATACAATCCATCTAAGTTGGAAGGTTGTTAAGGGGAAGAGAAACACATACACCTGTACAGTGTGTGTGCGTGTACATGTGCGTGTGTGTGTGTGTGTGTGTGTGTGTGTGTACATCTCAATGCAGGCAGGGGTTCGCATTGACTAACAGTTTGCTAGATGCATTATTTGGAGGTGTGTGTGTGTATGCAAAGCACATGCAGATAAGAGTTCTAAGGCCACAGATTCATTACCAGGAGAGGGCTGTGTGCATACCCCAAACCCAGTGGCTTTCCAAGTTAATTTAGTGATGCACTGTGATGTGAAAGTGCTACTAAACACTTTCCTCCTAAAGTTTGGTCATGGTATTTTATCTTAGCAATAGGAACTTTAAATAAGACATAAGCACTATATAAAATCAATGCATAGATTAAACACCCTCACCCTCAATTTTCAGATAGAGAAAATGGGACTTTCAAGTTCATTGAGAATTGGTGATTACTTCTTATGTTCTAAAGAAATTAAAGAATGTCTTTTGTTAACTTAGAGACAGAGACTGTGGAGCTCAAAGTAAAGTGAGGAGGTTTATGATAAAAATACAATAATATTACAAAGAAACACAACAACAACAAAATCCTCTCAAGTTCTCAAAATTACAGAATCACAAAACTAATGCAGGATTTGAACTGAAATTTGAATTTGGGTCTGCCTAACTGCAAAATCCTATCTTTTCTGCTACAGTGTGGATTATTAATCATATTGAAACATAACAGCCATATTAACCTTCTCATGGCTCAGGTTGGTACAGTTTAAGAATGAGATCAAAGACTGCTTAAGATGTATTTCTACACCATAAGAGCTAATATTTGTTGGATACTTACAACATGTGAGGCCAATCATGTCTCCCATGTTAAATAGTACTGTGATGTCCATTGCACAAAATGAGGACTCAAAGCATGAGAATTTTGGATTCTCACCGAAGTTATATCACCAAGAAAGGGCAGCAGCCTAATCTGACTCAACAGAGTATCTGGAAGGATCCTCAGCAGGAGCCCCATCTTCTCTGCACTGAAAGAAACGGAAATGCTCTTAAAATCCCTGTAGGTGCACTCTGACTTTGACAACAACACCGCTGCTTCCTGTATTTTTCAGAGTTCATGTGTCATGATGCACTAAGTGGTGAGAAGACTTTTGGGCTAAATCACTGCCTAGCTCCTCACTTCCGTGTGATCATATTAGTCTTCGTTCATTACGGACAGCAGACGCAGAAGGGCAAACTGCTCAGTTACTCCACAGACTGTAGTGTGTATGAGAAGACTGTAGGGCAGGAGAGGGGGCGAAGAAGGGGGTGGAGACTAAGGAGAGGAGAGGAAGAGTGAAGGGAACTGGAGTGAAAGGAATTAAGAAAGAAAAACTGAAGAGAAAGGCAGGGTCCTAGTTTGCTTCTCTCTTGCTATGACACACCACTGACCAAAAGCCACACCAGGAGGCAAGGGCTTGTTTTGTTTTATAAATCTCCAGTCACATTCATTCACTACATCGCTGAGGGAAGTTCAGGCAGGAACTCAAGGCAGGAATTTGGAGGCAGGAACTAAAGCAGAGGCTTTGGGGGAATGCTGCTTACAGGTCCACTTTCCATGGCATATTCAGCTGGCTTTCTTATACTCCCTAGGCCTACGTTGCCAAGAGGAGCTCCACCCACCCCCATTGATGTGGTTAGAAAATACCGTACAGACGTGTCCATGGTCCGTACAATGAAGACAATCCCTCACATGAGGCTCCTTCCTCCCAGGGGACTTTAGGTTGGGTCAAGGTGATAAGTAATAACCAGCACAGGAAGGAAGAGGAGAGGAAAGAAGAGGGAAGGGGGGAGGGAGGAGGGGAGAAGAGGAGGGACTGGGGGACAGAGGAAGGGAGTGGAAGGGGAGAGAGGAGGAGTGACACGGAGAAAAACAGAAACCATCTGTGAAGCTGCAGTTCTTGAACTGGTGCTCACCTGTCACTCTCGAGTCATTTGTTGTCACCAGGGCCATGCGCTTTAGCCAGGTGACCTGATTGTTCCAATATCACACCACTGGGGTCACTTTCTGCCCCACTATTTCTGTTTCTGTAATTCTGTTTTACATTTGTATTTAGAGAAAGTGCTTCTGAAAAAGTTGCTTCCGCCAAGGGAGGCCAGACAGAGGCCAATTAGGAGACCACATGGAATGTGAAAAATACAGCTCAGGTTGTGATTCCGAGGCCATTAAGGCCCCTTCATTGAGGTCACGGCAATAAGCTTAAATAGTCTGCCTCTGTACTAGACAATTACGTGCTGCTTGCCTACATCCCTCCAAAGTTGTTCGTGATGCAAGTTCATTACACAAAGTTCTAAGTGCTCGTCATCATCCATCTATACTTGAACATGCCCTTAGTTTGGTATATGAGTGAAATGTAGTCCAACATCTATCTTCTGGCACTTTCAGAATTCTGGCTAAACACAGCACTGTTGACCCAGCTACAATCAACACACTTGCTTAAGCTTCCCTCAATCTACCCAGAAACTCTCCACCTTAAAGCGGAGCCGCTAGCCAATTCTCGCGATTATCTGTCAATAAAAATTGCATCTACCTTGATTTTAGTTCATAACATTGTAAAGTAAATTCCTGGGGCTTTATTTGGTTAGTAATGACTAGGTGTTTGGAGTGGTGTGGCAATAGTGTAGGGAAGAAATGGCAAAAGAAGTGGACATTGGGACATTGTATAAGCTCCACTGAAGACTACAGAAAAATTTTTTCAAAACAATTTAAAATATTAAGATAAAAATGGCTATGAATGTATAAGCTGGACAATGGTTTCAGGAGTAATGGGTTTTCTGTCCTTTCTACTTGTTTTGTTTAGGTTACCAATCTTGTAAACATCTGGAAGAAAAAGGCTTGGTTGACTTGCTTAGGAGTTTATGGTAAGCTTATTAAAAACAAACAAAAAAATGGTTTGGCAGTGAAATTTTTTCTTTTGCACTTCCCCCACAAAACAGTTTTTCACTCTGTCTCCCAAGACTTCATAAAGAAAGTAGAGAAGAATCTTGGACTATTCTAGGTGCCCTGGGAAACTGTTCCATGGTGGTGGTCGGGGGAGGGGTCTGGGTTTGAGGATATTGGGTTTTCCAGATTAAGGGAGGTGTTTTTGCGATTGTCAAGAAGCAGCTCAGAGGATTAGAAAGTACCCAACAATTCCTTGGCACCCTCAACAATTTGGGGTGTCAGTATATGGCATCTGACTTGCTTAGGTCGCATCCTAGGGTCACTGATGGCCTAGAGTGCCCACTTCTCACACAGGGTTGAGATGCCTTTGCTCCTGCAGCCTTCCTTCCACATCCAGAAGAGACGTAGCCAGCATCGCAAGCAATTAACTGCCTGTCCCATTTTCTACAAAACACTGTGCTAGTTTACAAAGGGCCGTAAGAGATCTGAAATATCATCAAGTGGTGAAAAATCAAAATATTTTGCTGTCATATGCTGTGATAGGCTGTCAGAGAGCCTCGTGCTGTGGCCACAGTCAAGTTGAATCTGATTTAAGGATCAGCAAACAAGGCAGGTTTAAGGGTATTTGACCTCATCAGGGCTGTGCCTGGAAGTACCTGTCAGTGTTTCGGTTGTCCCGTGCAGTGACACTATTGCTTATGCAGCTTGCCAATAGATATGCCTGATGACACCCCGCAGAGGAAAGGACAGATTGATGTGTGCAGCTTTCTATTTTCAAATACTGCTCAGCGCTGCAAAGATGGAGCTGAAATTTAATTCCAATTACCAGTTCCACAAACAATGAATTATTCAAGATAAACTGCCCAATTTTACAGAAGCATGTGTGTGGTATGCATATGTTTGCTTCCATCTATACATATGCGGGCCGGAATGGAAAATTAAATTATCTTCTCTTCTGCTTATTAGATTCCCATAATGTTATGTATTTCAAACAGGCTGATCAATATTTGCCGAGATGGGGTTGCATGACTCCCACAAACATCACAGCTTTAAATACGCAAGTGGGATCATTTAACAGTCCTGAAGTTATAAATAAATTAAAGGATGAAATTGGAAACAAATCACATAATATTTTTACCTTATAATTAGGTAAATGAAGCTCTATGTAAGATGATAAGAATTGGGGGGTGGGGATTGTACATTTGTACACAGTTGAGAATTCACTCAAGGGAATAGTTTCTGTTCTTTTTTCCCCTTAAACTATTCAGGTAATGGGTCAGCTCAAGTCTTAACTCTGTTGTGTTTTGTCATATCAAAATAATAGAGAAATGAGTCATTTTCAGTAGCTTGGGAAGGAATGATGCCCTCTCTTTCATGGTGATTCACATGGGGAAATGCATATTTCACTTCGAGAAACTCTGGCCCAAGAATTTTCTTACATTTGCCTTAGAAAAAAATGTATCATCTTGTCTTTGTTTAAAGATAAGACAAATTATATTATCTTTGTCTTTTCTTTCCCAGGGAAAGAAAAAAATCTTGCCTATCTAGATACAGCATGACAGGTCTATTTAGGAGAAGTGCTCCTGAATATCAGTTTGGGTCTAAAAGATGTTTTGCTTTCGTAAAGCTCTCAACTTGTTAAAGAGTCTTGTCTCTTGAATTATAAAAATAAAGGAGAAATGGGAGAAAAATCGAAGTCTACATCAATATGCTTTGGCAACTAACAAATCAGTAAAGAATGAATAGTATAGCACTCTCTGATCCTAGTTTCCTTCTTTGGTAATTAGGTAGTGTTTCCTTATTCTCTGTTCTGTCCCAGGCTGGCCTCACATTCCACATGCAGCTCAGGACGAACTTTGAACATTTGCTCCCATTGCCTCTGCCTCTGAAGTACTAGGATTGCAGGTTTGAACCACCACGTCCTGCTTAGATAGTGGTGAGGATTGGAGCCAAGGCTTCCTGCATGCTAGGCAAGCTTTCTGCTGCCTGAGTCACATTCTCAGTTAATTTTGCTATTCCTTGGAATTCAACTGTAAGTCGTCTTTCAATCAACATTATGTTGATGAAACTTCCTTGTACTTTGTATGTTTAGCAATGATTCAATCTTAGTGTGTCCAGTATTCCATTGGTCATTTATATACCTTACAATTGATGCATATGATACACTTTTAGATTGCTTTGTTTGGCTTTGATTGTAAGTAAAATCTTTGCTGCTCATGTTTCATAGCATGCATTCACTAATACTTGTTTGTTATATCCATAGAGTGCTCATGCATTGCAATTACAATTCTACATCCAAGCTAAGGTTTACATTGACTAGCTTTTCTAACTCAGATATTTTAAGGGCTGTAATACACTCATGTTTCAATGTCTATAGGATTTGTAATGTTTTCTCCTTTTTTTCTTTCTTATAAAGCAATGTCTACTTTTTTTTTTTGACAGGGTTTCTCTGGGTAGTGCTGGCTGGCCTGGAACTCACTCTGTAGATCAGGTTGGCCTGGAACTCATAGAGACCTACTTGCTTTTGCCTCCTGAGTGCTGGGATGAAAGGCACACACCACCACTGCCTGACTTGTTGGTGAATGTTTCTTTCCTGCCTGCTAGTTCCCAAACAACCAAAACAGAGACTTAATATTAATTATAAATATTTGGCTAATAGCTCAGGCTTGTCACTAGCTAACTCTTACATTTAAATTAACCCATTTTTCTTATCTATGCTTTGCCACATGGCTTGGCACCTTTTCTCAGTATGGAATGCCCATCTAGCTTCTCTTGTGTCTAATTGGCAACTCCAGACTCCGCCCTTCTTTTGCCCAGCATTCTCCTAGTCTTGCTCAACCTTATTCTGTTCAGCAATTGGCCAGTCAGCTTCTTTATTAAACCAGTCACAGAAACATATATTTACACAGTGCAAAGGAATACTACACAGCACTGGCCATTTTTTTCTTAAACAGTCCTTGAAATTTTCTATCCATCCTTACAAGTAAATAATTTTAGTGTTTGATATTGGTTTTAAAAAATACATTTCAGTTGGGTGGCAGTGCCGCATGCCTTTAATCCCAGCACTGGGGAGGCAGATCCAGGTAGATCTCTGTGAGTTCGAGGCCAGCCTGATCTACAGAGGGAGATCCAGGACAGACAACAAAACTACATGGAGAAATCCTGTCTCAAAACAACAACAACAACAAAAAACATCACCTGTTCCCTACCCCCCTTACTTACATTGGATACAATTAAATTTTGGGATCTAGACTTTTACAGTTGCTTTTTACTTATTTAAATTTTTTTTAAATAATTGACTTTTAGTCTTAGTTTTTCTTGAACACACATACATGAGAAAGAGAGAGAGAGAGAGAGAGAGAGAGAGAGAGAGAGAGAGCAGGTAACCTCCTTATCACTAGAGGATTCATGAGTGACCACTCTTTGTAAGAGTGGAGATTGGTGGCCTTACATCAGACTGAGCTGTGCTGAAACCGGGTTGTATGTTAAGACTTTTCCACCTGCTTCTTCTTTGACCTTAGGCTTGACTCTCCACAACCTGGAAATCTGTATTTTTTACACTTGTGGCTGAGTGTCTTTCATTGCTTTGGAAAATCTCTTGGCAAAGAGCTATACAAATATGTTTAAGTGCCGCATTGGCTATCTATTCTCTTTGTAAAACTTCAGTTACAAGTAGAGTGCATTTGTCCATCTGTCTCAAATGTCTTCTACCCTCCTGTCCCCTCCCTTTATTTTCCTTTCCATTTATTCTCCATGCTTCAGTGTGGATGTTTTCTGCTACTGTGAATAGTGATTCTCTTTCAAATGTGTTCAATCTGGTGTTAAATCGAGATTTTAAGTACATAAAAATTGCACTCTTTCAGGTCTAGAATTTTTTTTCCTTTTATTCTGGTACTGGTGATTGAACTCATGGCTGTGCACATGCCAGATGGGAATTCTGCTGCATGAGTACTCTGATTGAGTAACACCCCACAGTCCATTCCATTCCTTTCTGTGAATGTGTGTGTAATAATACATGCACACACACACACATATTCATATTTCCTTGCATATTTATCTTTATTGAGTTATTACCACATAAGGTTGATAACACTCCCCTCAAGAGCCATGGACTATCTAACAAAAACCCCAGTGCCAGTGTAAGGCATGGGAAACTTTCCTTGAGTTGTTAGTCAGTGGACCTAAGAGATTCCTAAAACAATATAGGTTATTGCTCTTACACTAGTGTGGTGGTTTGAAAGAAAATGGTCACCAATGGGAGTGGCACTAATGGAAGGTGTGGCCTTGCTGGAGTTGGATTGGTCTTGTTGGAGGAAGTGTGTCACTGGGAAGGCAGGCTATGAGGTCTCATGTATTCTCAAGCCATGCCCAGTGAGACAGTTCTTCCTGTTGCCTGCAAGATGTAGAACTCTCGGCTCCTTCTCCAGCACCATGTCTGCTTGCACACCACCATGTCCCACCATGATGAAAATGGACTGGACCTCTGGACTGTAAGCAAGCCACCCCAGTTAAATCTTTCCCTTTATAAGAGTTGCTGTGGTCATTGTGTTTCTTCACAGCAATAGGAACCATAACTAAGGCACCATGTTTGCACCCATGAACTTGAAGGTAAAATCTTATTGTTGAAGACAATGGATAAATTAGACACTGGACTTGGAAAAACTGAGCTGGGACTGACCTGTGAACCACCTCCCAAAAGACTAGCTCTTATAGGATCAAAAGGTGGTATATAAGCTGACAAGAAAAAAAAAAGCACCCTATAATCCTACGCAGTTGTAAATCTTTCAAACCACAATAATGATTGATCCAGAAAGGTATCTCAGATGGTGCAATTCTAGCACCTTTATCTTGTAGGTTACTAACAGCTGTCTAATTGGACTTATGGCCTCCTCAATAGGAGGGAGTCCACACCTCATATTATAAACCTATTCTATTGCCCATTGCTGGAGAAGTGATAGACCCTAGAGTAGAACCTACTAGTGCCATTTTCCCAAACCAATATAATCTCTAACCATATTCCAAAACTTCTCCTTATACCCACAGAGAAATATAACTCTCACCTCTTAACAAACAATTTTCCTTATACAGATAATGTTATCTAGTACAGAGATTCACAACTGGTCAAAATGCAGCGAGCCACAGCATGAGGAGTACCCAACCTGAATTTGTAAATAGACAAGGCAATCCCTACATCTAAGGCTTAGGGCACAGAGGAGAAGGGGAGGGGGCGCAAAAGATTGTGAAAGACACAAGATCAGAACTTCTTCTATTAGATAGTGTCTTCTAGACATGTCAAGGAAGCTGCATCTTGAAAGCTCAACAATATGGTTGCCTAAACAAGACTTGCATAAAGACAGCAAAGCATGGACATGCCAATATGGATGGGGAAATTTTTCACCGTGCCCCATCCCTCAATGAAGTGCTTTAGGCAATCGATGACTGTTGAAAGAGAGAATCAGTTTCCTTCAGGAGTGAGCCTTTTGATAAATTATACAATCCCAAGTGGTCATCCCTAAGCACATGTATATAGGGCACCAATGAATGGATTCAGTGGGCTATATATTATAACTAAACAATACAAAATGTCTATTGTATGTATTACGTTAAAACAATGATAACTAAAGAAAGGGTCATGAATTTTAGGGAGAGCATGGGAATAGTTTAAAGAGGAGATGTAGGGGTGGGAATGATGTAAATACCATACTTATATAAGAAATTCCAAAAAAATTAAACTAAAAATGCATAAGTATGTTTTATATTTTTATTAATTGCATTAATTTTTTCATTATATGCATTCATTGTATATATATATATATATATATAAAACTATTATGTTTGACATTTTCTAACAAGCACATATTATATATTGAGAATGTTTCCCACCATACCCACCTACTCTGGCCTTTATAAAATGTAGGACCACATTGAAGACAAAATAAGCAAGATTTGTCTGTCTGAAACTGATTTATCATCTCTGAAAATGGCTTTGATTCATCATCAATTCATCAGATTTTGAGTTTTTAAGTTACTACTTTTCCACTTATTTAATAAAATTATTGTAAGATACTTTCTACAATAATGTCAACATGATTCAAAAGACACACAAAAGCAAGTAATAAAAAAATGAATAGATTCTGCCTTTGGGGTTAGGTGACCTCTCATTACACATAATGTCATGGTATACTGACTGACAGAATGTCTGATAGACTGTCATTTATGACAGAATGACTTCAATTAAATTGATAAGATGATAGCATGTCTATGCAGTCAGTAGCCTACTCAGGCTTCTGTTATTTTTCCTGAAATAACATTGACTTTGTAGGTCAAGTTCTTGGTTATTTGGTATGATTTTATATTAAACATCAAAACAGATGTTCCTAAGAATTATTTCCAAATGCAGGCTTGGAGAATCTTTCTTTGAAGAGTGTTTTCCCACAGTAGGACTCTTAACAGTTTCCATTCTTCAAACATACCAAGACATACATACATACATACATGCATTCATACACATATATACATTCATATATATACTCACACATATACTCATACACACATACATACACATACATACATACATATAAACATACATGCATATACACATATGCACATATACATATACACACACAATATATACCCATATATACATATGCATATATACATACACACACATACACACAAATACATATAGGCATATACATACACGTGTATACACACACACATGCACAAATACACATCCATCTTCTCTCTACCTCATCTTTGTTTCCTATTCTTTTTTTTTTTTTTTTTTTTTTTGGTTTTTTCGAGACAGGGTTTCTCTGTGTAGCTTTGTGCCTTTCCTGGAGCTCACTTGGTAGCCCAGGCTGGCCTCGAACTCACAGAGATCCGCCTGCCTCTGCCTCCCGAGTGCTGGGATTAAAGGCGTGCGCCACCAACGCCCGGCTCGTTTCCTATTCTTAAGTGGTCAATTCAAATGAAAGTATGATCACATCTCTTTTTAAAAAATTGCAGTTTCATCATATGTTTTGGCACATGTCTATTCATTCCACCATTCTAGAAGCAGATGCAGGAATTTTACAAATTTGAGGCCATGCTGGGTCAAAAAAATTAGTTTCATGTATTTGGGGGCAGTTAAACCCAGTTACAGTTTTACTTAAACATGAACCTGTTCTGCACCCACAGTTTCCTAGTCCTCTGAGGTGAAAGCATCTGCAGCTCCTTGTACAGCTCTAAGCTGCGTCTATAGAGACGGCAGCATCTTTCCATTTGATGATGTGTTCAGTGGGTGTCCTCTCCTTGCTTCACCCACCCCCAGGATTATCTAGATTGTAAATATCTGTTTTTTTGGTTTCCTTCTATGTTAGAATAAGTTCCCAAGATGGAGCCTAAAGGAAGGATTTGGACACAAATAGTTGTTGGAAGCCATGATGATTAGACAAAACCAGAAAGTGTAAGATAGGGAGCCATGCAGGATGAGGAAAGGCAAGGAATAAAGCAGTCCCCACCTTGGCCTGGTCCTTTTGGCTTTCTGCAGTACAAATGGCATTGTATAGCTGTTCCCTTACAGCAATGGGGCTGGGCTTATGGGCCTGTTACTGTTTGTCATCTTGAGGCTCTCTAGTGAGGACAGGCTCATTTCTCTCTAGTTCTCCAAGGAATCTTCTATGGACAGAATTGCTGACAGAGAACTGCAGCATCTGATGGCCAACATTCACAGTGGCGATGGGTACAAGACAGGATCTAACCTGGGTCAGTTGATACGTGTGTGTGTGTGTGTGTGTGTGTGTGTGTGTGTGTGTGTGTGAGAGAGAGAGAGAGAGAGAGATCGTATGTGTACACGTTTGTATATGTTCACATGGATGTGTATATGTAGAGGACAGAAGATGGCTGAGTTGGTGAAGTGTTTACCACACAAGCATGACACACAAAAGGTCAGATGCAGTGGTATACACCTGTAATCCCAGCACTGGACAAGCAGAGACAGAAGGATTCCTAGCGCTTGCCAGTCCGACAGTCATGCCAAGTAAGCTCCAGATTCAAAGAGAGACCCTGTCCAGAAATGTGGAGTGGAGATGACTGATCTTTTAAAATGCAAATGTGACTGAATGGCTGCTCTGCATAAAGCCTCCCTCATTTATACAAACACAGAAACTTTCTTCAGCTCTTCATACATCCAGCACCCTCTGTACACGACCCCATTTACTCCTCTAACTGTATCTGCCACCACCCTTGCCTTTATTTATTGCGTTAGTTATAAATCCTCATCGAGAACATACTATGTGTCATGCATATTTCTAGACAGAGAGGAATAAAGCCAAGTTCCTACAACCAGGGAAAATGTTTGCTCATCTGTCTGCTCACCTCATTGCAGTCATTCTTTTCATCCTCCTGAAACATGGCTTTGGAGAAATGTTGCTGCAAGTTCCATGGATTATAAGTTTTGCTCTAAAGGTAGGACTGTTAAGAAGGGGGACTTTTAGGAGGTAGGACCTGCAAGAAGTCAGAGAACTTTAGCATGTGGGACCTTCAGGAGCTGAGATCCTTTTTTTTTTTTTTTGACTTTATTTATTTATTTTTTAAATTACACTCATGATATTCATTAATTACACTCATGATATTAATCATATTTGTGGTATTCATAGGTTACATTCACAGTATTCATTCAATTATATATATAATATATATATATTAATTTTAAATGCTGAATGTCATTTATTTAAGGGGGGAGGAGGTCTTAAATACAGGCTTACAGCACAATGGGAGGACCCCGGAGGGCAGAAGTTCGCTACTGATGTTTTACAATCTTGCTTCTAATCTGTTAACGCCCATTATTCAGGGTACCAGGCAAGGAACTTCCCTTAAGCATTCAGGAGGGTGGAACCTGGCAGGGAATTAGCATAGGGAGAATATCAAGGTCAAGGTCCGCAAGCAAGGCAACAGTTACCAAAACGAGGGCCAGGGCCCTACAGGTCCCCCTTTTATTAAAAAATGAGCTTCTGACTTGGGTTGCGTGGGACGTCAGCAGGTCACCTTACCTGTCATGGAGATGCCTGCCCAGGCCACACAGGTGCTCTGTCTTAGGTTGGTGAGTGCCCCCCAGGCATTACCTGTCTCTGAATATTCATTATCATACAGGCTCAATCGTGTGTGAGCTGCAGAGTTAACTGCTGCCAAAGATCTCAAAGTGGCACTGGGCTTGCAATCTGTGTGTTCGATACAGAAAAGACCAACAGAGGTCCTATCTCACCCATAGCCAGTAGTCTAAAGGCAACTGAGCCATTCCCTTCCTTAATGAGCCATACTGTACGTTGGTGTCCTTGTAAGATAGTATCCCAAAAGCAACTGGAACTTGAGTTTATAAATTTATAATTTTCAAAGCCAATCAAGATGTATATAGCTACTGAATTAAATTTATCATGCCCAATAGAATGAGAGATTAACTAACTGTGGTAGCTACTTTTGTTGCCAGGGTCTCCATTGTGCTAGCTGTAGTAAGCAATTATGAAATGGTAATCACAGAAAGAGTAGCAGTGGTGGGCGCCATTGCTATAACGGCAACAGCAGTAGCAGCAATGTCAAATTCTCTTCTGGATTGTGTGGATGTTCACTGGCATGGATACAACTCCAGTAACACATACCGCCAAGGCCCATTTTTCTTGATCCCAGCACGACTTTAGCTGGCAGCTCTTCTGGAGATTCCAATCTTATGGTTACAGTTCCTAGGCTTACATTAATGCTTGCCAAAGCTGGCGATGTTGGGCTCTCAATCTCCGTTGACATCAGAAGGATAGATTTTCTAATGGGTCTTTTTTTTTTTTTTTTTTTAAACAGCGTTTCTCTGTGTAGCTTTGTACCTTTCCTGGAACTCACTCTGTAGCCCAGGCTGGCCTCAAACTCACAGAGATCCACCTGCTTCTGCCTCCCAAGGGCAGGGATTAAAGGCGTGCACCACCACCGCCCGGCCAGGAGCTGAGATCTTTAGGAGGTGGGGCATTTAGAAGTGGAGCTTTCAACAAGTCGGGTCTTTAGGAGGTGGGTCCTTAAAGAAGTGGGACCTGCAGGCGATGGCACTTAGTAGGAGGTCAGTGGGTAGATGGGCAACACCCTAAAGGATATTATGAGAGTCCACTCTTTTTTTAGCATTCATATCATGAGGTAAGTAGTTTGTTCCTCCATGTGTTCCCTGATATCAACATGTGGCACCCCACTCTATGTACAAAGCAATAGATCTACCTGATTCTCGGGTGGAACCTCTAAAATGGTGAGCCAGCCAGGATAAACTTCTTAGTCCATTACTATCTAAGGTACTTTGTTAGAGTGACATAAAGCTGAATAGCCAAACAAGGAACTGAAAATCAATTCTCTATGATAGGAGCCATGATACTCAATATTGTTCCAAAAGTTATCTGTCTATGACAGGTCCCTTCTTCAGTTATTTTCTAATACTTGATTGCATTGGCCAAGATTAATTATAATGTACAACTGTATCTAATTAGTTTAGTTACTGCTGGACTGTCTCTGTTGAATGCTATTTATTTATTTGCTTGTTTTTGAGATCATGTACCTTCTCTTTCTTTCCCTCAAGAATAAACTCCAGCACTCTGGGAATCCTTTGATAAGCAGAAAAGAGTTGAGTAATGCTGCATAAGCCAGTAACTAAGTCAGAAATGTATTTTGGTCTTTAAATTTTAGTTGGTAACAATTGTGTGCATAACACAGCCTATCACCAAGGCTTCCTCTGAAGATCAGTGCACAAAGCTGACCTTTGGAAGTACCAACTTTGATTAATTGAATTTAACATTTTTGATTCAGGTTCAGAAATACTTTTTGTTGTACTAATCCACATCCCAAGTAGAGGGAGTGAGCCATAGTAAATCTTTATTCCATTGATAGCTCTGTGTGGGGAAAATGGCTCACTTGGTAAATTGCTTACCTTTTAAGTATGAGAACCTGAGTTCAATTCCTAAAACCCACATAAAATTCCAGGCGTGGTATCAGATGTTTGTAAGCAAAGACGTGTAGATTCCTGGAAGATCACTGACCAACTAACCCGACCAACTCAGTAAGGTTCCAAGCCCATGGAGGATCCTGTCTCAAGCAAAAAGTGGAAGCTATCTGAGAAATGAAACCTCTGGCTGTCCTCTGATCTCCACATGCATGCCTAGACACTCACACACCCACACATGTATGTATAGGCATATGTGTGTATGCATTTGTATATACATATGCACATTGATGCTTGCCAGATTCAAGGTGAGACATCAACATGGATGATCTAGACCTCACACACAAAAAAGGCAGTGTTTACCATGGGTTCCCATTATTCTGAAGAACCAACATTCAGTTGGTGGCCAGTACCCTTTAGACCTATTCCATTGAGCGTAAAGAATTGTGCAGCCACGGGAAAGGAATCAGCTGCTCACCTGTTGGAGCTCACATATCTGAAGTGGGCCCATAGCTACTGTGATGGACACTAGCTGTGAGAACAGGTAAGACATGGCAATTATATACTGGGAATCATGGAATGTTTTCACGGGCTTTCTCAGGCTCCTTCTGAATGTGCCGCTTCATCAGGAGAGCATTTCTTTGGTGCATGGGAGCATATCTTTGAGGATGAAATGGTGTTCTGTCCTGGGGGCTGGTAGAGGATGGAGAAATCAAGGAAAGAGAGAGGGGGGAAACCCTGCTGAGTTTAATCTGAACAGTGTATCCATCACCCAAATGATACAAATCAGCCATTACTGGATCCTGCAGAAGCAACTTTCCTACCTGTGATCCCTCCTTTGCTTTCTAAGCCTCTTTGCAGCCCAGCCTAATGAATTGTCAGAGCTGTCAGGGAGCCGTAAGGAATGACAAATGTCTATGATTTGCTGCCGCTGCTGCTGGTTCGCTGGAAACACCTGATGTATGTAGTCTTGCATTCTTCAGTTTCGAATTAGGGACTTGGAAAACAAAATCGCCCTTGATAAATATAGCAATTTTTCCCCTGTTCTGTAAGCTGAGCTGAAAGGATACCTTGAAAGATAAAGACCATTCTTTTGTTCTTGTAATGTGTACATGGCACCAGCAAATCTCAGACCAAAAGCTAATGTCCAAGTTGTGGGGTGTGAGTGGTGGTTGGACGCTAATAGCCAATTCATAGATTAGTCATTGTCTTGCATCATTTTTGCCAGTGTTAATGATCTGTTTCTCTTGGTAACTTCTGCTTCTTGCTTAATGCCTTTCCAATGGCTCTCAACCTTCCTAACACTGAGAGCCCCTCAGTAGGGTTCCTCATGTTGTGGTCACCCCCAACCACAAAATTCTTTTTGTTGCTACTTCACGACTGTGATTTTGCTAATGTTATAAATCATAACATAAATATTTTTGGAGATAGAGGTTTGTCAAAGGGTCACAACTCTCGGGTTGAGAACTTCTGCTGTAGACCACACAGAGCACAGAAAATTTTCCATCTCCATAGCAGGCATCCAGGATGAGATAACACTCCACAAGACCTTTGGTGACTTTTTTAAATTATATTTTTGTAAAAATAGGAGCAACTTCAAGTATCTGATGTTTTCCTACATTAGGAATATATTTGTTACTAAATAAGCTTCTCCACTGGGATGAAAATTATTTCAGGCACTTCATGTGTGATTTGTTTAACAAAAAGATAAACCTGAGGCTTTTGCTGGAAAATATATACTTTTTAGAAAGGGCCTTCTTCAAATAAATAGAAATTTACTAAAATTTTGAATAAGTTGAAAAACACAAAAAGTTTGACACATGGAGATTATTCCCATATGAATCCACATTAGCTGGAAAGACAGAAAAGTTTGTGATGTTTGTAGGGATCATAGCATTCCTGCATAAATATCTCTTTGGCTTAATATCATGCTAACTTATCCCAATGGTAAAACGTGATGATTGTATTTCATACATTAATTTCTATTCTTCCCCATATTTATAATTATAGAACTGTCAGTTTTCCAGTTTTATGGTCTCTTTGGAATTACTTCTTTTTGGTCAGCTTCTACAACAAACGTTTTCCTGTGTTGAGACCTGGGCTTAGGCTTTGACAAGTTATTAGTAAGACTATCTGCTTTCCATTCTTTGTTTTAATGTGCTTGGTGACATTTTGAAAAGAAGCAAAACAAGCCATTGGGAAAACACTTGTTTCCACAGCACAAATAGAACCTGAACCATAGGCAAATAATGTGGGTCATGGTAGTTGGCCTCTACTACTGAGTGCCTTATGGACTGAGGGACAGTGGGATGACCATATGTGATAGAGTACAGAGTCTGGGGTTTGGTTCCCAAAGCTTGCCTTCTCTTCCCTTCATATGCAGTCTGGAGCAGGGTCTTCCTACAGAGAATGCAAAGTCATCATTGTTGTTGCCAGGAATAAAAATCCTATGTATGATACCGAGTTACAATAGGTCCTCAACAGAGTGTAAATACGAAAGGACACATGCTTATATTTTAATCATTGTGATGAAAAATCTCAATTGTCAACTTGGGGAGATCTAGGCGCAGCTGAGAGACCAGCCTTAGAAGGGCAGAACATTATCTTGATTAGGATAACTGTGGTGGGAAGACCTGCTGGCTGCAGGTGGCACAGTTCCCTGGCTTGGGATCCTGGACTGTAGTATAAAAAAGAGAAAATGAGCTGGGCAGGGATGTTCATCGTTCTCTTCTTCCTACCCACAGATACAAAGTGATAACTGTCTCTCGCCACTACAGCTCAATTTCCCAGCCATGATGGACTGTACCCCCAAATCTTGAGCCAAAAAAACTATTTCTCCACTAAGTTGCTCTTATTTGTTTGTTCGTTTGTTTGTTTTTTCTTGGTTTTTTGAGACAAGGTTTCTCTGTGTAGCTTTGGTACCTTCCCTGGAACACATTCTGTAGCCCAGGCTGGCCTTGAACTCTGCTTCAAGAGATCTGCTTGCCTCTGCCTCCCCCATGCTGGGATTAAAGGCGTGTGCCACCACTGCCTGGTGTCACTAAGTTGCTTTTGTCAGAGTATTCTCTCACTGCAGTAGGATTAGTAACCAAGACAAATCATATATGCAAATAACAACAGACTCTCCTGGGGACAATGGCTTTTATTTTCTTAAGAACTGTTGTTTTGGTTTTTTTGTTGTTGTTGTTGTTTTGGTTTTGGACATGGTGACTCACATCTGCATTCCTAGCACTTGAAAG
The DNA here is from genome assembly GCA_902168425.1 of Peromyscus attwateri. NCBI lineage: Eukaryota > Metazoa > Chordata > Mammalia > Rodentia > Cricetidae > Peromyscus > Peromyscus attwateri. Next base: position 28,502 of record CABHPP010105022.1, read on the forward strand.
GCTAACTCAGGAGGACTTCCATGAGTTTGAGGGCAGTCTGGGATACAGAAAGGATTTCCAGACCAGCCTGTGCTATCGAGTGGGACGATCTTAAGATTTTTAAAATAAGGAATATATTTCTTTTGAATATTTTAATAATCCAACTTTGCTCGTCAACACTGTACTTCTCAAGAGTCCTTCAAGTCCCACACTGAGCCAATGTCTGGGCAAAATCCTATGCACTTGAGCAGACAAGCAGTCTGAGAGGGCTCCTGTCTTGCTGAGACCCTTAGTCAGGAGGCGAGGAGAAGAACTGTAGTTCTCTACATAATAATGTGAAAGGAGGGACAGGAAAGGAAGAGATGGTAAATGCACAGAAAAATAGTAATTCTGTGATAATAACCGGTAACCGTGCAAAAGGAACATTTTCGAGAATTATTTAGACTGTCTATAGTTCTTCATATTTGTAAAATGCTTTATACATTATGCAGAAAGTTTTCAGCAATAGCAATTTTAAATATGCAAGCAGGATGTCCTCTACCTCACAAGAGAGGATTCTGGGTATGAAGAACTTAAGGACCAACATAATTCTTTGGAGCATCCATGGGACATCTAGGAAATTGGGAGCTAGTTTTTTGTCCTTTAGAGCCTGATGATAAGGAAAGTCCTGGAATCCGCAGTAGGTGATGGTAGTGATTTGAGGGCAGCCAACTATAATAAAGTTTAAAACCTGAGGCTGGAGAGAAAGCTGATAGATACATAGCTGAGATAGCAAGTGTAGGGCCAGGGATGTGACTCATTGAGTCACATGCTTTGTGTGCAAACACGAAGGTGAAGACCCAAGTTCGGCCTCCAGCAACCATGTCGGGGGAATGACAACCACGTGTAACTCCAATTCTGGGGTGGGAGTTACTGGTTTTGAAAGAGGTGAATGACTACAGGGAATATATGATTCAGTACCTAATTTCCTCAGGGAGGTCTAGTCTTTTGTCAGTTAACTGGGGTTTCCAATGAACTCAAGTCTGCTACTGGATCCAGATATATTTCTTTCTTTATACATTTGATTTTATTTGTTAATTGGATTTTATTTATTGTCTGTGTGTATGTGTATGCTGTGTATGTGTGTGTGAGCCTGCAGGTGTGCTCTCGTATGTGGATGCTAGAGGTTGCTATGGAGATGTTTCCTTAATTTCTCTGTCACCTTATTTTTTGGAGTCAGTTCCCCTACTGAACCTGGAGTTTCTCATTTCAGGTAGGCTTGCTAAGCCAATGAGATCTAGAAATCCATACATCTATGTTCCCCCTATGCACAGAACTGGGATTATAATTATGCACCACTACACTGGCTTATTAAACTCAGGTCCTCATGTGGATAAAACAAGCCCTCACTACTCTGAGCTATATCACGACATATCACTAGCTCTTCACTTTATAAATGTGTGTGTGTATGTGTGTGTGTGTGTGTGTGTGTGTGTGTGCGCGCGCGCACTGTTTGCAAAGGTGAATGAGGGGGGTTGCATCACTGTGACTAGGGAAATATGCAATATATTTCTCCTTTAAATTATTTAATAGCTAAAAAGAATCCTGGTTTCTGAGTTTGGGAATATGTTAAGCCTCAATTTTTAGCTAATAGTAGTGTTCTTTTTATTCTCTATGAAATTTACCACTATTCATTCAAAATACATAAAACTATAGGGAAATTAACCTTTTTACTTTCGTTCCATTTTTTGCTCTAACCTCTGTCTAACCTTACTGTGAGGCCCCTCCATCGCTTTTGATTGATTAGTAAAATGATGGGTAACTGGACTGGAAAGGAGGAGAGAAATGTCGGATGGGATTGAAAAAAAAACTCCTTTTTTTGTTTTTTTTTTCTTTTTTAAAATAAAAGCTTTCATTTCAGTTGAATAAATAGCAAAGCACAAACGTTGGGCAATGGATTTGGATATATTGAAGTAGAAAGGACCGTGTGGATTTCTTCCTTGCTGTAGAAGATAAGAGACTGGTGAGGTTTTAATGGTGGGCCCACTCCAGACCACTGTGTCAGATGGGAATGAGGAGGACAGACTCAAACAGAGGCAGGGTGATGTAGGGACTCAGGGAGCTGGTAGTCTCACAAGGGTTGGGAAAACTGTGGATAAAATAAGAACAAAACTGAACCTTCACCTGAGCCAAGTGACATCAAGCTCTTTTAAGAAAAATAATCACTGTGAATGTGACATTGCGCCTTTTCATATTCTGTCTCATGGTTGCCCCTTTGATGCCTGCAAACCCTCTGATGTATCGGATGGAGAAGTGTCAAGGTCTCACATGGCATTAATTCCAAAAGAGGAAAACTAAATGCCAATAAGACCAGAGATGGCAGCTAAGCACAAACACAGAAGTGAATGTAGACACCCAGATGCATTCATGCAAATCCCAGCAAGCAAGAGGTTAATGCACCAAATATCTCCCTATGTTTACTCACCCTATTCAAACTTCCATCTCTCACTCTCTGGGGTCAACCATCTCCACATGCAAACTCTGGCCCACAAAATCCCAGGCATCTTCCTCTCTTATCTCCGGCCCCGGAGTTCTTGGTGAAGGGGACCATCCTAAAACAATCAGTGTCACATCCCCAGTGAATGGATGCTGTCACTGATCTACAGCATTGAGGAATCAAGTCATCTCATTTCAGGTAGTCCCTGTCACTCCACACCTGTCATCATGTGGTGTGGAGAGGACGATTAAACACAGTAGCCTTGGAAGTGTTGGCTTCTTCCAAGGATGGTCTTTTCCTTGGTCCTTAAGCCCCTGTGTCCTCTGTGTGACTATCATCTGCAATTCAAGAACTAGAAGCATTTGTCAAGCAGTGTGGTAGAGTCAAACTGGACTCAGTGCCTCCCCGCTCTGCATACACACACACACACACACACACACACACACACACACACACACACACACACAGGCTTCCAGAGGTGCCCCTAGCAGTCTTTCTCTTCTTCAGTCTCCCTGTACACTTTTGACTTAAAAACTTCATGTTTGTGATGAAATAAAGGTGGTTTCCAGAGGCAGCTTGGCACTCTACTCTAGATGTGAAAGCAGCTGGTATTTTATCTGTGAATGCCACTGTATATGACAGAGCTCATGTATTGTTACCACTCAAATATGATATAAAGATGAGGAAACAGATGTAGAACAAAGTGCACAGGAGAGATCCTGTTCTTCAACTCAAGGAGCCGGATCAGGATGGCAGAATCCAACAATGCTCTTATCTCTTGGTGTTCACCAGGCATTATGTCAACCAGATGGGAAAGGAAGACCATTATGTGGCCTCCTCACACCTCTGTTAACCTTTGCAAATAACAGCTTATTGGTAGAGTTGGGGCTCTGGAGTTTCATCTGGAAAAAACCCCTACTGCAGAGTTTCCTGGGTTTTAAAAAGACAGCTATTTTAAAGTCAGCAAAACAAGAGCTTTGATTTTCCTGCTTGCTTCTTCTCACATTGATCATCACAATCACTGCTAAAGCAATGATGATTTTCAGTAAGGGTGCTCACGGATAAATTGGACATAAATGCTCCAGAGGGCTCAGCATCACCATACCACCCACGTCTGTCCACCCATAGTCAGGAGACACACCTGGTTTGACTAATGTCAATATGCAGCAAAAATAATAATAATGATGATGATGTGAAGCAGGAGAGATGACTTCACAGTTAGTATCACCTGCTACTCTTCCAGAGGAACCAAGTTCAATTCCAGCACCTATAACTGTGGTTCAGAACTGCTTGTAAGTCAAGTTCCAGGGGATCTGATGCCTTTTTCTAGCCTTCAGAGCCAGGGAGCTAATACGCACATACTCACACAGGCGCATATAATACATAACTAAAATAAACACATCCTTAAACAACAACAGCAACAGATAATCACTATGTTCCTGTTATATTGTAAACAGGTGCCAAAGCACTGTGTGGAGGTAGTCACTCTCACCCAGCTGAGTGAAGAAGGTTGGGGTCAGAGGTATGAAGATGGGGATACTGCATGTTTCAAGGCATGCTTTCCCATCAGAAATAATTGCTTTCATTCTCTCCTAATTTTGTTATAGGTTGGCTTGGGTCCTTTTGCCAGGCTCATATATGGAAGTCCCAGTGCCTAGCTAGTGCCTCAGGCTGTGACCTCATGTAGGAGTGGGTTCCTTGCAGATGGGATGAAGCTCAAAAGATCTCATCAGGGGGGCGCTTCACTCAGGATTACTTGTGTTCATATTTGTCATTATTCTTTGTTTTGTTCTGTGTTTTGGGACAGGGTCTTACTATGCAGACCTGGTTTGCCAGAAATTCAATATGTAGACCAGGCTGGCCTCATACTGAACAGGATCTTTCTGTTTCTGCCTCCCTAGTGCTGGGATTAAAGGTTTGGCTACCTCACCCAGTACAATAGTATTCACTTTTTACTTGTCAGACTATTCAATCCCCCACCACCCAACACACACACACACACACACACACACACACACACACACACACACACACCTCACCGGTCCCTTCCTTTCAAGAACCCAAAGATACTCCTAGAGGGAAGAAAGAAAACAAGAAGAGTTACAGAGAGGGATACCCATCTACATACACAGCACAAAAAGAAGCCATTGGTGGACCCACCCTTCCATCATAGCTTTAGAAGGAACCAACCCTGCTAATCAGACCTCAGTTTCTGATCTGCGTCTGAGAACTGGATGGCAAATTTGTGCTCTTTAAGTCTTATAATTTGCATTGCTTTGTTATAGCAGCCCTTAGAAATCTAACACATGCTCATTAAGATTCCATTATATACCAGACACCTTAAATTAAAAGCATGTAATCTTCCCACTAACTTCATTACATGTTCGCTAAACGTGTTGAAACTGAGAGTTAGCTCATGCTGATCACTACCCTGTGAGCTATATTCTTGCTGGAATATAGCTTTAAACAAGCCTGACTTCAGACTCTCTGTGGGCCTACAGTGACAGGCAGAGCAATGTTTTATAATGTGTCTGTATTGCTGGAGTTTGGGTAAAGTTCAAAAGTCTACATGTGTATGGATGCTGTGTGTGTGTGAGTGTGTGTTCCAATGTGCATGAATGCACATGTGTGGAGGCCAGAAGTTGACCTTGGGTGTCTTTCTCCAATGTTCTTCACCTTATATATTGAAGTAAGGTGTCTCCCTTGAACCCAAAGCTTGCTGATGCAGCTAGTCCAGCTAGCCAGCTTGCTCCAGAAATCCCTCATCTCAACTTGAATGCTGGAATGATAGACTGCCGCACCTGTCTGGATTTCACATAGGTGACAGGGATCAGAATGGTCCTCAACTGTGCAATGAGCAGTCTACACACTGAGCCACCTCCTTACTCCTTAGTGTGATCTTTTTAAAGTCATTGGAGTTGTAGCTCATAAACAGTTGACAACCACAGTTCTACTATATGCATAAAAGAGAAGACAGTGTTAGAATAACCAGAAGATGTGAAGAAAGCAGGGAAATTGCCATTCAGTGCTACCTATTGCCCCAAAGACAGTAGGGTCACTTGAAAAACCCCCAAACAGGAGCTCAGAAGCAAGGGGAAAAAATCAGATTGCTCCTCATTCACCACTGATTTCCGTTATTCATTAGCTTAGAGGTAATAGCTGAGTCTTTCAGGATTAAACCATAAGAAAACTGTTAAGTGGCCTGAGACTCATGCTATATCATCGCTCTCTATTGTCACAGGAATTACCATGCAAATTCACAGCAGAGGAACGTGTCTGGTGGAGCTGAGTTCATGCATGACGTATGATGTATCTCTTCAAAGGGACAGATACATCTTTCTTACCGCCACCACTCAGCGGCTCTCTCTCCACCATCCTTCCCATCCAAATCACCTCAAATAAATGTGAGGACCTCAGCGCTCACAGTAATTCCTTCATTTTTAAACACATAATGGAAATGTATAACTAGTCCTCATAAAAATTTATATCTCAATCCGTCCTTTTAATTTATAACAGGCCCTCTAGGCAGTTATTATTCAAGCATTAATAAAATGCCTATGGATCATCAAAGCAAGCGTCTCCAAGTTCACTTCTCTTTGTATTTGTACATATATAAAGCTAGATTAGCGTTAATGCCACTTCTGGTTCTAACAACGATCTTGCCTTTAATAAGTGAGGGCTGTATGATGTATTAGCTTAATCATGCCAGGAATCTGGGCTCCCATCAAGAAACCAAAGTTGAATTTTTCATGCCCTTTGCAACAATTGTTACTCTTAATGCCCTATAAGTTTGGATTTTGCAGCTTATGCAAATGTCTCTTTTCTATAAATTTTAGATTTATCTCCATTTGTCACTGTATGTATTCTAATATAAGGTGATTGCATTTTTTCCTCTAAAATATGATTAAGACCTATCTCAATTATTTATACTTGGCAAGGAAATACAATAAAAGGAGATGAGGTTTTCCCTCTACTTCAGGGTTAATTATATGACTTTTAAAATGTTAATAAATTTAACACAAGTCTAGCCCTCTCCTCCATTTTTAGAAATAGTTGTCTTGAAAAAGTCTTCATTTGAACCAAGCAAAGCAGATTATAGGCATGTAACTTTCTCTTGCACTATGCATCTGAAATGCTGGATTTGGTATCCATGCTAGATTCAGTGTCCATGCTGGATTTGGCATGCTCTGAAAGGAGGTGGCTTCCCTCTCCTCAGTCTCTTCTCCTGTTCTTGTTCTCGTGTTTACCCAGAGGCCTCACATTTTTGGAGCAAATGCTTTCCTAAGTCTGTAAACAAACAGCAGCTGACCTGCTTTCTCCCCTCAATTGGACTGATGCACTTCAAACTCCCCGCAAGACTTGGGGAAGCGGTACTTTTGTACAAGCCAGGGCTATCTCTGTATGTGACTGTAGGTGGAAGCTCTTATTCTAACATCTATGTTCCCACTGAATGTTTCCAGATATTAGTGGTGGGTCTCAGGCAATGTTAACTCAGGCAAGTGTTCAAGTGACATCACTTTTCCCACTATGGGGACCACAGTTCCCGTGGCATGTGCTCAGAAGTGTCCTTTTCCTAAATTAAATCTCTCCCATTCATTGCTCTCCCCAAGTATTTAAAAATACCGGTGAGAAAAACAGATGAGAGGTTTCCAGTGGACCAAGAAAAATCTTTAGTAAGGCCCTGACTTCAATATCTTAGCCAGTTTCCCACAGATTTTATCATGACTATTGATTTTTCACCTCTGCGATCCCTTTTCAACAGATTTACAGCAACAAAGCCGAAATCACCAGGTTGATTCCGGTTAAATGTTAGTCGTTATTGCTAATGAGATCCTGTACCTTTAACAAGCTAACTCTGCTTCAATCCCTTTATATCCCGCAAGTCGAATGGGCTCCCCACTAATTGGTTCTGTGTAAATGAAACAAGCTGAAAAACACTGTGGCACCAATAAATATTAATAAGTTATTGTTTGTTTTCTTTACCTTGCTTATGAATTCATACAAAGACGGTGCTAAGACATTAACTCCAGTCTATTAATTGCCACCTGATAATTGCCACCTGATACTTTTCTCCTGGATAATTAGGTACCCATTAGTTCTAATCAAGTAGTTACTTAATTATTGCAGTAATTAGTCTAATGGACTAGCAAATTGAAGCTTTATCACTTTTGGATACTTAATGTTCCTGACAGAGTACTTCACAAGTGTCAGGGTTCCAGATTCGGCAACCTGTCATCTAAGAACCCCTCCTCCACTTTCAGCCGCCCCCTCCTCACTACAGTATGCACCTTCCATGATACTGCTGTGCAGACCCCCAGGAAGCAACTTAACTTCTAATGACCCCCATGGGCCCAGACTGGTGAAACTTCATGGAGACACGATGCTTGATTTTGCTATGGGCAACTGCACAGAAAAAGACCCAGGTACTGGCCCACAGGAAATATCCTCTACAGTTTCTCTGCATTTGCTTTGAGTGGGCTCCACAGACCAAACATGAAAATGAAGCGCTGTTCCTGTTCAGGCATGCTAAGGATCATATTAATAATACTACTTCTCATCTTTCCCTCTGAACATAGTGATGGTTTGGAACAGTCAGAGAGATCCTTCTACCTCCTTCACTAGTTACAATCTGAAGCAATCCCATGTTCAGCTAAAATTCAGACAACCAGCCTAAACAGGCCAGGGAAATGATAGAACTGTCATTCAGGATGATGCTGTTGCCTCCTTTGTTATCGAGTTTTCATGGATGTATCTTAATTTTATTGGCCAGCACCAGTTATCTGTTTTCATATTATCTGTTTATATTTCTGCCAATAATTTATGAAACAGATCCTGTTACTTTTCTTCTTAAAATATTTCAAAGATATTTTCCATTGCCCTGGGAGTATACTCCCAACTCCTGAGGTCTGAGGTCATCTGTGAATGGACCTTGTTTCACCTGTCAATCTCCATGAACAACATTCTCTGTCCTCTTCCTCACTCAGAACACACCAGCCACTTGCCAGTCTCCTCCTAGTTCTGGGTCACACGCTGCCAAATTCTATCTTGGGTCTTTTCAGGTGGCTCTCCTTTCTGTGTTGGGAAATATTCTCCTGCTCTTCTCAAGCCTGATTTCTTCTTTTGTGTGTATATGGAGGGCCCTTCACTTTAGGCGTTAACTCGAAGAAACAATTGCTATATCATCTAAAACCTCTTCCCAAGCAATTCCCTATTTCATAGCTCTGTTTTACTTCACTATTAGCCCTGGGCACGGACTGATGTTATCCTTTCTGCAACTGAACTGTGTGAAACAGAATCTTACCTGTCTCAATGCCCATTATTAACCCCTCTTCACCTGAGCAATGATGACAGAGAGTAGATGCCTGGGTACCTGTCTGTTGATTGCCTCAGAGTGGGTGGTAGGAAGCTTGTACATCTATTCTAATGTGTAGAGAAATTGTTAATCAATTCTAAAAACCATGAGAGCTGTGATCAAATGTGTGGAATTCTTTGTAAATCCTCCATTCTCAGAAGGAGCTTGCCAGGTGGTAGGTTCTGGTGATGCAGTGAAAGCTAAATTTTACATGTCTAGTTCTTATCCAAGGGGACTCAATATGAAGGTTTGAAAACGACAGTCTCGATGCTGGTCTCAAAGCATCATTCCACAGAGGTATTGCTAACCACATCAGTGTGCTAAGCCTGTACTTCATCTTTTACATCCAATGCATTCACATGTGTTTAGTCCTCAAGTTAGATTCTTATCTGAATTGATCATCAAGTCTTTGACAAGTGTCTTCTGCCATGTATATTGCAACTTATGGCACTTAAGATTTTATTGACCTAGAAATTCCGCTCCCATGTGTGAAGCAAGATTCCAATTTTATTTTAAAAATATGGTACAATTGACAAATGTCCATAATAACTCAAATACATACCAGCTGGCAGGAGATTTGGTGTCCTGAGATCTCCGTGATGCTACCTAGTGAGTTTTATCACATTTGAATCCTTCACCACACAAGAATATGTTTACTTAATGTTAAATGCACATTGGGAACTACCACTAATCTCCCACTAGGTGTTTTAAATTTAAAAGAATTTTAATAACTAGGGAAAATGTTAGAAATTTCAGATTATTTGGGGAAAATGCAGATGTATATAAACGATGACTATTTTTAGAATGCAAAAATGTAATCCTAATTCTGAATTATTGCCAGCTTTGTTAAGTATTATGCACAGTAATAGCTACTTATAATATCTACCTCCAGAGGAAATGGGCAAAGATGGTTCTAAAACTAATAATACTATAGAATCAATCTCAGATCAGTTATTGAATGCCTGCTTTGTTCAATATTAGTTTATTTTCAGTGGAATAGGAAAATTCTTTCCTATCATCACAGAAATGTAGCAATGATTATGTAGATTAATTATAGATAATAAATCTTGAAAAATATCTGTGAAAAAACAGAGTTATAATGACCGTAAACCAGATTCGCAAAAATAACTTCGAGAAGAGAGAAGGGAGTAGCAGAGGGGAAGTGGAAGGGATGACTATGGATATGATCAAAATACTTCACAATTGTGTGTGTGTGTGTGTGTGTGTATGTGTGTGTGTGTGTGTGTGTGTGTATTCATTTTTCAATTGAGATGTTATTTGAGCTCATTCTTGAATCCCAAACAACTGAACACATTATGTATTTAAATGTATGAAGGTCAGGTATATTAACTGGAAGGCTTTCTAATGCAACTTTGCATACATGACACATTGATGGACGTAAGTGGTATGATTCCAAGACCATATATCTAATTAAAACAAAAGAATGAGACTTTGTTGAAGATTCTTGGGCAAGCGTAAGTTTTCATCCTTGGTTCCAATCTCCAATGAATGTCTATCAATATGTCCCCTATCCCCTGTATTATGATTGAATGAAAATAATGATAATAAGGTCTCCATCTGTTAAATTGCTGCTACATGTCAGGTACATGATGATAAAATCTTCAAAGCAGATGAAGCAGATGAGGTGGTGGGGATTGAAGAACTTGAAGTGGTCTCTCAGGGTGCCTTGGTGAGAAAAGATGGGGTGAGGATGTGGGTACTATCAGAATAGTGACCTTTTATTTTAATACATGCCTAGATGCTAATGAGCCTGGTGGGCCACTGAGTGTTCCAGATCTTCTCCTAAAGTAAAAGAATAAAAACATAACTTTGCTTTGCTCACAGTGTCTCATAAAATGCTAGCTAACAGTGAGTACCTGGGAAATACTGAATGTCCTTAATTGATGGACCACATCTGTCTGTACCTTTCACTGCTTGAGGCCCAACAACAATCCATTCTCCTCTTTCATGTGAGTTGGAGTGACATGTCCCTCTCACTGCATGTTCATTCAAATTTTGACCTGCTCATATGAAACAACCAATGAGAACAGGTTTAAAGCTCTGTGGACAGCCTCATTTCACACACCTAATTTCAGTGTTCCAACTAGGGGCAGTCTAGCTGCTGTCAATTTGTTTTGGATGCACGAGAAGCTGATTGCCCACTGGCTTCCAGCCTTAACACCAAGGTGTTTCGGTGGCATCATTTTTTAATGTCTGTGGGATATTGATTTTTCCCTAAGGAGAATCACCACTTGTATATAGATGAATGCTGGCTTTGGAATATGAAAGTGATGTTATTGACTTGTGTGTTGAAACCTTCTATGGGTGGACCTGTAACATTTAGCCCCTTTCATCCTTTTGTATTGGGACGCATAAAAATGGCATGCCATGGTCTTCAGAGGGGCCTTTATTGACAGTGGATGGCAAGGACAGAAAACTATAAAGAATGTAACCTTTGTCTCATTATTCTCCAACCAACTGAATTACGCCTCCTTCATGTTATGGTTTGAATTCTAAATGTACCCCACAGAAACTCGTGGTCACCAGCTGGCCATAATGCTTAGGGAAGGTGAAGAACCTTTGGCAGGAGGCATGCCTGGTGGAGGTAAGTCACCAAGGGTGGGACTTTGGGAGATACAGCCTGGCCTACACTTGCAGCCTGAGCTTTTTTTCCTGATCCGCTTTGATGTGAGGAAAACTAGCCAAGTGTTCCCACCTGTTCAACCACTATGCCTTGCCCATCAGGATAAATATTTCCCTCCAAACCATAAGCCAAAAAGAAATCCTTCCTCCGTTCTGATCATAGGAAAAGAAAATGTAACGAATACAGTTTGTAAGTAGGTATTTGTTACCAGTCTGTGCCAGTGTGATATAGTGAAGGCAATGTTCTCTGTTCTTTACAAACCCTGCTATGAAATAATACACTTATTATTAGTTAAGTATAGTAATCCAGTGCAAAAAGTATGGTTTTTATGAAGGTCTTACAAGATTGATGATAAATAAATAAAAATAGGGAAGAGTACATTGTTAAGCATAAAGTGCCCTACAAATGCTAGATAATATTTTACAGGTGGAAAAGTCAGTGTCATTATGTTAGCAGTCAGAAAGGTCTTTGTATGACCATAGTTTCTTTTCCATGCCACCAAATGTAGAAGCTAACTCATCTGGTAGGAAAAGCTGTAAGCATTTCTTCCTAATATATGATAATATCGTGACTGTCAAGAAAGACTGTGCATATACATTTATACCCAGAAATTACCCAAAGGTCTACATATGAGGGTTTCCCCATCCATATCACACCTGACTGGCAGTAAACATTTACCAGCATACCCATGACCATATCTGTCCCTTCACCTCTTATCTCTCCAAATCATCCATTTCCTTTCTGAAAGCCATAAATTACAAGAATGATGGGGGTGTCAGTCCTGGAGGTCAAAGACCTTCCGTGAATGTTTCTTCATTGCTTAGCAGAGAGATTGCCAGGCACTAGGTGCCCAAAACTAATGGAGCTAAGGAACTATAGAATGAATCACTGAGGATTCTGTAGAGAGAGACCTGCAGTTCTGTGAATCTTGAGAAACTGAGCCATCCAAATTACCATACTGAGTTCAGGCTTCTGCGTCTGTAGAATGGGAAAGTTATTACATCCTCCATGAAGGATTGATGTGAAAATTAACTAAAGCAGTACAGGTTGGCTAGCTAATAAATGTTAGCTTTCTTCACTTATTTTCTTTCTGGAAGCTAGTAGGTAATTCTGTTCTCTCTCCTAGTCCTCCTCCAGCTTTGAGTACACCCATGCTGCCTCCCACTGTGTTATGCACATAGTTATGTTTACACACAAACACATGTGTTTAACAACTAACTACATAACCATCATTTCACACCAGGATGCCAAGCTCAGCCAATGCATTTGGATGTTAACACCTGCCATAGAGGCAGAAGAAATGACTTCCATAAACCAGTGTTTCAGTTTTGAAATTGGAGTGATGATCCAGATGGGTAATGCACAAATCTCTAATTGTCCTGATTTTCCGGGCTGTAAGCCGGTGGGGATCCTCCATTCACATTGTTTACCTGTTAGAATGTCTGTAACGTCCAAGTGAGGTGATGTAGAAAACACTAAGCATGCTCATTATTTCTGCCATTAGACGAGGAGAATAACATTAATGTGTCCTAGACTCTTATTACTGGCAGGAAGCTGAGAGTACCACTCCAACTCTGTTAATTCACTGGTGAGCAACTTTAAGCACAAATAAAAAGACTTTCTTGGTGTCAACTAATTTAATTAATGGTAGAAATTAATCTAAGTTCCAGTGGCTCCAAATCCAAGCCCCTATTTTGTCTCGCACACACCCATATCCTCAATTTGACAGTGATTAAAGTGGAAACACGCTGGGAAGAAAGTGAAACCTGGACCCCCTACAGGATGATGAAGAAAGTAAGATATCTACATTCATAGCCTAAAGTCTCATGTATTCCATGTCCAGAGAACTCTTTCTAGTCAGATTGTTTTAAATATTGTTTTGTTTGCATAAAAATGCAACAAACATGACATGGAAAGAGGACAAATGACTCTTAGAATAATCTTGTAGAGTAACCTCAAAAACTCTTTAATGGGGTAAAAGACGAAAACACAACAAAATAATGGGGCCTGTGTTAATCAGACAACACATTCCATTGAATTAAAGCCATGAGCAGTGATGTTATGAAAACAGCTAACATGAGCCGGTGGATAATGAACTATCGGGTATGAGACTTTCATATTCAAAGGCCATGTATCATTTGCTGGATTAAGATCTGAGTTCTAGCATCATTAGTCTGAGCTTGGAGCGCTCCAGCTGCTTATGATTTCACAGTGGCTGAGCCCTCTGTCATTCAACTCTCTGAAACTTCTAGAAATGAAGATGTCCTATAAGAAGTGAGCACAAGAGGCTTTCCAGAAAGGGGAGAGAAAAAAAAAAATCAGTGCTCCACATGACAGTTGACTTTATTAGCTTTAACTCTGGGGTGATCCTAAAAGTACTTGAACAAATAATGGGATACAGGTACCACCGCTCTGACAATGAGGGTGCATTTAGGTGTGATCAAGTTCTGGGGACCATCCGTTGAGGCAGGGTCAGGCTATTGCTGTGTGTAGAAGTGGGTAAATATTGGAAGATGCCCAATATTTACCAATCAAAATAATAGTACTGTTAAGACAATGCAATGACCCTCCCACCCCTACACACACACACACACACTTCTCCCTTAGCCCCTACAGACTCAGATTCATGGTTCATAAAAGGAAGTCAGGCATGGAATAGTTTGAAGTGTCACAAAGCACTTTACTTCCATCTGCAGGGACCTCAGAGAGTGCAAGTGTGCTAGCAAGCCCTGTCTAAAATTGATTCCTTCTCTTGCAGGGAAACAAAGCCATACTCCCATAGAAGACATGCAGAATCATCCAGGATTAAGGATGGCCCACTAAGGCTAGTGTACAGCCAGAGAGCTATTTCCACCCAGAGCACCCAGAATCACCTCAGGTCTCGGCAAATAGGCATGAGGCTAAAAAAAATGGCTCTCTGGTTTCTAAGATGAAGTTGGGTAGATAAAATTTCTAATTTGTTACCTTGGACAGGGCTGCAGAAGAGTGACCAGTCGCTTCACTGTCAACCAAAAACCTTCCCCTACACAAACAGCGCAGCTTCACAAGGCTAAGCCAAGGCTAAATTCTCTGCAGGTGGGTTGTTTTCCTCTCTAGGCAGGGACCAACAATACATGTGTGTTGTGATGTTTACAGGTGTTTCGTCTCCCTCAGAGTTACCAGACAGTTTTAATGGTAAGGCCGAGTTCATAGGTCTTGAAAGCATGGTCTGAGGGTTGTTTTTTCTGTAATCTCTCCTCCATCCCCATTTGAAGGAGACGGCTGCCTCTGAAGAAGGCCTCTTGCCCTTTCCTTTAATGCTTTCAGCAGTGAGAGACTTCTCAGCTGCCTCCTTCCCTGGGCCTGATGTAGCCAACATCTTGCAGACATAAAATGGGAAATGGGCTTTCATCAGAAATGCGGCAGCTGTTTAACACCATCAGAGAACAAAATCATCATACTTTAAGACCAGATTTAGCAGTTTAAAAGAGCTTCTAAGACAAAATTAGACAGAGGCAAGAGTATGGTTTTGTAACTGACATTGCATCTACCAAACTCTCTAATTCATGTAAAAACAACTTTAAGGCATTCAGTGACTGCAGTTGTTTGAAGAGAATGAGCTTTGTTCCCCCAATGAAAACTTCAGAAAGATTCATAGACTTACTACAACAAAAACATTCTTTTATGAGACAGGGTCTCTCTACATAGCCCAGCTGACCTGAACTCACGGTATAGACTAGGCTGGCCTTGAACTCACAGGAAACTGCCTGCCTCTGCCTCCAAAGTGGTGGTATTAAAGGCATGTGCCATCACATCTGGCTTTAATATAATTTTTGCAAACCCATTCTAAGTTATATTATGTCAAATTGCTGTGATTACAATCGCACAGTTAATACACTACTTTCTTTGTTTGTGGACCCAGAGGATGGCTGGCATCTTCACATTTTAGTAATCGCCTTACCTTCTTTGATACAAGATTTGTTTGTCAAAATCCTAATGCCGCTATGTGATGATATTAGGAAGCAGAGTCTTTGAATGCTGTTTATTCTACAAGGGTGGAGCCTTCATGCACAGGATTAGCATCCGTATAAAGGAGACCTTGAAGGGCATCTATCCCTTCCCAAAAGTGAGGGCTCCTCAAGAAGGCAGTTGCCTATGAACCAAAGACTAGGGTCTCTCCAGATAGTGAATCTGTAAGTACCTTTCTTTTTTAAATATCAAAACCTCCAGAGTTACGAAAATATTTTTGTTATTTATAACTCAATCTTATTTCGGTATTAGAAACTCAAATGCATTGAGATACTATTTTCTCCCACCAAAGCTGTAAGTATCATGCTTGTTAACTAGTGAGATACAAAGTTTGCATCTGAAGTGTCTCTACTTACTGTGCTGTAGAGTTCAGTTTCCTCTTGTTAAAGAGCGATTGGTGCGTCCCGAATATCTGTTAAGAAATCCTGGTGCAAAAGAGGATTGCTTCGCTGACCAGATTATCTTCACATCTGTTCCACAGACAGCCTTCTGACATGTATTGGTTTTGCTTTATTCATTTATATTACATTTTTGTTAGTCTATTTGTGTGGGGCAAGGTTTATTGTGTGTTGGTGTGGATGCACCTACCACAGCACATGTGGACGTTAGAGACCAACTTGGGGGAATCAGTCCTTTCATTCCAGCAGGCATGACCCAAGGATTAAACTCAGGTCGTTAAGCATGGCCGCAGGTGCATTTGCTTGATGAGCTGTCTCATTGGCCATTGTTTTGTTTTAGATATAAGGTATACCGGGAAGGAAAATCTTTTTAAAGATGATGATTATCATCAAATTGTTTCCTAGCATGTACGCTCTCATGCTATGCTGATAAATAAATATTGTGATGAGTAAATTACAAATCTTATTAATGTTGCAATGGAACTCTTTTTCTTTACACATAAAACTAACAATTCTATGTTTGCTGGATGGTTCCGTGTCCTATTGTGGAAAGTTTGTTTTTCTTTTCTTCCACTTTGGTTCACTTACCTCCCAGGTGTAAATAATGAATTTCCCTGGCATAAATCCTCCATTTATCAATCCAATTTGCCAATGTTCCTTTTAACGAGTTACCATATAGTTAAAGTTAGGACCAAGAAGTTGGTGTAGCTCACCGTTTTTATGTCTGTTTGTAATGTGGGACAGCCTGTGTTCAATTGCCAGTATGGTGAGAAAAAAAAAGTTAACAGCAGTGACATTAGCCAATTTTTATACAGGTGAGATCCTAGAGAACTGGGAAAGACATGAGAAAAGAAGGAAATACTAGAAATGCAGGAAGGATGCTGATCCTTTTCTGGGTTCCAGGGAATGAGAGCATCTGATGTGAATGTTCAGGGAACTTGCTGGGTATGCATCACTCTGTTAGTGCTGTGCCTCAAAGGAACAATGAGAAACAACCGTGTGAAAGGAGTTGGGAGGCTGCAACATCACTCAGTGGGTAAAACTGTCTGCAGAGCAAGCATGATGACCTAAATTTGAATGTCCAATACCACACACACACACACAAAAAGCTTAGTCAGTCAAGGACAAAGATAAGAGGATCCTGGGGTTTGCTACAGAGGAAGACATCTGATGTCCTTCTATGACTTTTGCATTTTTAATAAGAAATCAAGTGAGAATAAGACTTTGAAAGTAAAGTCAGCAGGCCAAAGACCTGATCCACCAAGGTTCAAGGTCAGTAAACAGGGTCAAGCTGGGTTCCCAATAGAGGGGAAAGGAGATGTCCTCTGCAAGACATTATCTGTGGAGGTTGGTGGCTGCCTTGACCCATGTTAACAGGTAGCCACTCAATCATTTTGGCCAACAGAACACCTCATTTTCTCCCAAAAATGTCTGTGTACTTTTTTTCCAAGCCAGGAACTCAATGAGTCCTATTAATTGGAAAGTGCCCTGTGACCCAAATCAAAGGAGCACCCTAGCACACGTCACATGTGGCATTCCTTTCAGCAAAAAGTTGTGAAAAAGAAATCAGGTTTTGCTCCCTCTTAAAGTGTGCTTTGTGGGCGAGGCAGATGTTGAACAGCAGCCCAGAAATGTGGCACAACTGCTCAGGACAGGAAGGAAGAGTAGATTCGACGGGAGCTGTAGAGGGAATTGAAGGAGGCAGAGCATAATTACCTGACTTGGAATGGAGCCTGGGCATCCACACTAACATCATTACTCTTATGTTAAAAGGCAGAGGATTTTCCCCTAAATACAACCAGATCCTTGCCCTTCAATTCCCACAGTTCTGTCAAGGGCAGGAAAGGTAGGAAGAATTAAGAAGGTAAAAAGCAGAAAGAGGGAGTTTGAGGGACTTCTCTATCAGGGATCTTGGCTTCTTTGTTTCTTCAAATACTTGATTTCTGATGGACGACTGCACCACATTAAAAATATGCTCTGGGGTTATAATAAATTACCTCTGTATTTCCACTGAATGCTTGTAGATTTCCTGAAGGTCGGGCTTACATATGCCCCATGGTTGCAATAGCTGACATATTAAGTCCATGTAATTGTGGCAACATCTCAGGTCTTACAGCATTGATGATCATTTTATTTGTGAAAGAAAATTTATAGGGTTGTGATGAAGGGCTTCCCACATCAGGAAATGGGGTCTATACATTTTACTTTCCCCACTGACTCAGTAGGCATTATTATACAAGTCTGTTAAATCCTCCATTAACTCACCTGTGAAACACATGCAGTGTGTGTGCATGAGTGTGTGTGCGCACACGCACGTGCTTACTAAACAGTAACAACTGGAGAATGGGCTACAGAAATGACTCAGTTGGTAAAGTACCTGCTGTGCATCCACAGGGACCTGAGTCCAATCACCAGTACCCAAATAAAAGAGCAGAGCATGGTCGTGCACATGCTTGATCCTTGTCCTGGGGAGGAGGAGACTAGATGGTCTCTGGGTGTTGCTGATGTCTACTTGGGAAGTTCTTGGTCTATGAGAATCCCTATCTAAAAACACAAGATGAGTGTCTCTGAGGACTGACACTGAAGTTGGCTTCTTACTTCCACAGACCAGCCCATCTGAATCCGTACAAGGCTCACACAGACACAGGTGCACCCACATGCACGTGCACAGACACACATAATTCCAAGGTGATATTTAGTAACACTTTCCTGATATTCCATCTCCGAAATGAATATCAAGATGAGCTCAAATTGCAATGCCCATTTCAACTTTGAAAAGAAGCCCCAAAGTCAAAAGGTTCAAGAAGGAAGGGCCTCTCACTAGAACCCCAGACCCCAGAAGACCATAAGCTTTCCCAAATCAACACTATCTATACCGTTCATAGCAAATGACAGCTGTGTCCATTTCTTTCTTTCTTTTTTTATTGGTTATGATGTGCATGTAAAGATGGTTAAAAGGGCTTTTAAAGAAGAGTTCAGTGAAACTACAGAAAAGGAAAAGACTGAGGCAGGGGGTGGGGACAGGGGCGGGGATGGGAATCCTACCAGGCGAGGGACAGGATTCAACATGAGCATGTGGCAATGCCCAGAGCTCAGAGTCTTTCTAAGCTAAGTGGTCGATATGGCTGCCTAAGATCATCCCCCAATATGGTCCTGGGAGAACAAATAAAGGACCTGGCAGCTGGAGGCAGAGCAAGAAGCACCAGGACTGAGAGATTGACTGATCTTGCCACAGATCAGATGGATGGTTCGAAATGACCTGTGAAGACATTCCTGGAGCCCTGGGCGACAGCATTAAGAGCACAGACACTGCTCGCACTTCTGAAGCAGTTATTAGTGACTGAAGTCACAATTGACAACTGTGACTTTCAGTTTCAAGTAATGGTTTAATGGCACCAACTCAAGGAAAGGTTATACTTCGTTGTGTCTGGTGTACTGCTGACACTTCAAGGAAATAATTGGTAGATTTAGCGCACGGGGAGAGAGAGAAAAGCTGGTAGGTAGGAGAAGGAGGGGCAGTGGAGAAATCAGGGAAGCGCTTCAGTTGGATTGTGTGAAACACAACCAGGGGCCTGGCCCAGCTGAACCCCTGAACCCACTTGCACAAAGTGACATGCACACAAACACTACCCGCCATCTCCAACTTGATCTTCCACACAAAAGCCAACGACCAACATGTTTGTGGTTTTGACGTTCCATGTACCAAGTCACAGGAATTCTTCAAATGCCTGAACTTGACAGTTGGAATGCATTGCTACTTTAAAATACCAAGTTCAACAATGATAGCTCTGTACTCCTCCAAACCTTTGGGTGCAGGAGGGAGGTCTGTGAAGCCAGTGATTAAGCATTTTGTGGTTTACCTGCTGCTCTACATCTTGACTTGGATTGTCAATAAGATGAGAGTCCTTCATTCTTACCTGACTGTCATCAGGTTCAATTAGCAGGGGAGGGTTTTTGGAGGGGGTGCTGTTGCAAGGAGAGAAGCTGGGTAGGAAGGTAGGTGTGTGTGTGTGTGTGTGTGTGTGTGTGTGTGTGTGTGTGTGTGTGATATGTTCATGAATGTGGACACACAAGTGCCACCAAGCCTGTGTGGCAGTCCAAAGACAATTTCCATGGCAAAGTCCCAGGATCCAGTTCTCTCCTTCCACTCTGGGTTCCCAGAATCAAACCTAGTCTTCAGACTCACTTGTACTTTTCCCTGCTGAGCTATCTCACCAGCTCTATTTCCAAAAATTTTATTAACACGGGTCAACTCCAATGATTTCTCTGTAGGTCTCACAAATATATTCTGGAAGTCATATACTGTAGGATTTATGTCATTTAAAGCTTGCCTGCCTCCCTCCCTCCCTCCTTCCTTTCAACATCATTTTCCTCCTGAGTTGTATTCCCTCTGCTTATCTACCATCCACATGCATCTGTCAGGGAGAAGATGCACAATAATAATACACCTTTAAAGGGTGATGCACATGACATAGGATCATTAAGGACACTAATAGACTCACCTGAACTGTACGAAAGGCTTGACGCAACTCCTCACAGCATGGATCAACCTTCACTTTGGGAATAGCACCTGTTCTGGAAATAAGAGTCACTTGGGGAACTTGAAGATGATCTCTCAAATCTCTCCTAGTTGTTGCTGATTGAAAATATTCAGACTGGGATTTGACAGGCCATGTCAGGTGTATGCCCTTGGGAAAGAGGGCATACACCTCCTCTGGAGTCACTGTATTTCACTATTGGGTTGGCTCATGTGTTTATTTTCTCTGGAAAACCTCCAAAATCAGGCTAAGGAAATAAAAACAGATAAAAGAAATAATAAAGCAAGTGACCCCCCCCAAAAAAAAAACAAAAAAAAACCCAAAACAACAGAAAAACAATAACCCATCAGCTAAAAGTTGGCTGTCTTGCATTCGGTGCCCTCCCATGGATGATAACCTATGGCTGACAAGGGCATCTCTTGGCTGAGTGGTTTAATCAGGTGCACCTCACAAGCAGGCTATTGTTACTTAGAACAGACCCACTGCTCTCTGTTGCCAGCAGGGCTTCCTCCTCACTCTAATGGCAGAGTATTCATGAGGGAGGTGTTAAATCTTCAGTGTATCCCTACAGAGACTTCATGTTCCCCCTAATTAATTCCTCCACTGGATGTCTATATAACTCCATCCTCTAGCGGTCATTATGAACCAATGTGATGGCTCCCGGAGACAGCTCCAGGGCTTCCAGCCTGGTGGTTTGGGAGCCCACGGAGACCTGTTCCTTGCAGCCAAGAGAAGAATGTGACTGACATGGTGAATTCCACAGGCATGCACACACACACACACACACACACACACACACACACACACACACACTGCAGTTCACTCAGAAGAACTGCTGAGAAAGCTTTTATTTTGGCATAGAAAATACTTGTCAGACCCATCAGTGGATAGCATCCATGGAGCTGGAAGAAGGAAAATGAACTGCATTACAACAACCTCAGATTTCACCATAGAAAGCTGCATGCTGACATTTATATTAGCTTCGTTTGACATGTCCTGATGGTTCAGACTGGATGGCGAGAAACTCTTTCCCACTTGCCCACCCCATCCCCTAAAGCTAACCTCCCATCCTAGGTTAAAAAAAATATTCACGTAAAATGCTTCCTGCTGATTGCTCTCTTGGAATGCAGAAATCCCTGGATTGTGAGACGCACACTGTTCTCTATAAAATTCCTAAATGCATCAAAAATATGGAGAAGCATTCTAAGTAAAGTGGAGTCCTCGGACTGCAATCAGACAGAGCAGCAATTAGAGGACTGGATTGAAATACAGATTGCTGGAGCTGGGGAGCTGGCTCCATTAGCAAAGCTTTCCACACAAGCATGGGCCCACGTTTGAATCTCGAACACCCATGCGGAAAACTAGGCTGGATGGTGTGCACCTATAACTGGTGTGCGCTGGTGGTGTGCACTGTGGAGGCAGAGACAAGGGGATTCGTGGAGCTCATTTGCCAGTTTGGTAAGCTTCAAATTCAGTGAGAGATCCTGTCAGTCATAAAAACTAGATGGAGAGCACTTTAGGAAGACATCTAAAGTCAACTGCTTGACCAAATATGCATGCTTACACATGTGCATGTGCACACATAGACACCCCCCATCCCTCCTCCCCCCCTACCCCACATAACCAAAATGATTAGATTCCAAACAGACAATCAGAACTTGGAAATCTAGCAATGGATTCTTACTATGTTTATTGTTATGACTGCAGCTAAACACAGGATACTATAGATGTTAACATGGTATAAGAGCCTATTAATTTATAATTATTTTAATGTTGTTGGGTTACTGTTAGTACATACACATCCATTTTTTATCCATTTAATATTATTAGCATAAACATGAACTGTGATGTCAGATCATGATCTGTTCTTGTCATTTAGAAGCCAACAGTCACTGGAGTATGGCAGAATAGACTCAGTGTGTGTCGGGCAGCGTTGCAGACAGTTCACTGCCAGCAGGAAGCATGTTTCCAGGTGAGCCTCAGGGGATTGGATTAATAAAGACAGTTTGGGGAAATGCTCTCATTAGAACACTGATCTTTTAATTCTCATTTACAAGATTTTCTAAGCACTTGAAATACCATTCTGTTCAAAATCAGAGATCTCTAGAAATCAACTTGCACTCTGACCAACAGTGGATCCAGGTTCCCCTTTACCCACATCCTAGCCAGCATTTGTTGTCATTTGTTTTGTTGATGGTAGCCTTTCTGACTAGGGTGAGGTGGTATTGCAAAATGGTTTTAATTTGCATGTTTCTGATGGCTAACAATGCTGAACACCTTTTGAAATGTTTGCCATCCACTTGTGTTGTATTTTTTTGAGAACTCCGTGTTCAGTTCCATAGCCATTTTTTCAACTGGGTTGTTTACTGTCTTGGTGTTCAATTTCTTGAGTTCTTTGTATATCCTATTTATTAATCCTTTGTCCATATGTAGCTGGCAAAGACTTTCTTCCATTGTGTAGGCTGTCTACTCACTTGATTGGGGTTATTTTACTCTACAAAAGCTTTTTAATGTCATGAAATTCTATTTATTGATTATTATCTTATTTCCTGAACAATCTGAGTCTGGGCTTTCATCTTTTATAAATTAAAAGCAAGGCTGGGTGGTGGTGGCAATCGCCTTTAATCCCAGCACTCAGGAGGCAGAACCAGGTGGATCTCTGTGAGTTTGAGGCCAGCCTGGTCTACAGAGCGAGATCCAGGACAGGCACCAGAACTACAAGAGAAACCCTGTCTTGAAAAACCAAAAAAAAAAAAAATTGAAATCATAATTAGATATGACTTTCCACCTTTTAGTTTATCAAAATCCACATATCTACCACCACTATGTATTAGGGATAGAGGCCAGCAGGTTTGGCAATGTCTACATTAAAATTATACATACAAACACTGTGACCCTGAAATTCTCCCATGGAAGATCATTCTGTTGATATCCTGGCATGTGTGTGCAAAGGAGTGTTTGAGGGTGTTAATTGTACCTTGTTTCAATACAGCAAATAGCTTGAAACAAATACCTATCAAAAGGAATTTACTCAGTAAATCATGACAGACCAATAGTGCAATACAGTATGATACAGAGCAGATATTCAGATGAATGAGGCAGCTTATTCATGTATCATTCTGGAATAATAATCAAGGAGGTAGTCACTGATATGAAGGAAAGTAATTATATGTTGATACTCATGAAGGAATGAAATCTATCTGAATATTTTAATGTATAGTGATCTGGTATATGGGTTTCATCCAAAAAGAAAAGCTGAGTGACATAGAATGATGGGAGTATTCTAGAATTTTTAATTCCATACCAATCAATAACATATTTTTTATTCATTGATTTTTCTTGTGTTTTCCTCTTGTGGAGACAGGGTCTTTCTGTGCAGTCTGGGATGTCCTGGAACTGGCTATGGAGACCAGACTTTCCTGAAAATTCTCAGAGATCTGCCTGCCTCTGCCTCCAAATTAATTAAATCCTGATGGAATTAAAGACATGAGCAACAATGCTTAGATAATAACATATTTTTAAAGAAGAACAGATGTTAAAACATATGGCAAAGAATATATAAACAAATATATGGTGGTTCCTGAGACAGGCAGCATGAACTTGGCTGTTATATTCACAAGAGAAGAACATGGACAGTGCCTTGAGCTAAATGTGCCCTTCTATACCTACAAAAGTCTGTCATTTAGAGTGGGTTCCGTTACCAATGTGGGGCAGAAGATTGGGTAATGTTAGCTACTCAGGTGCACTATGTACTTCTGGATACTGTAGCGGGAGCCTACACAAAGACAGACTAAATAAAAATTCTAGCTCTTGCCATGTAGCCCTGGAAAAGTTTTTTTTTTTTTTAACTTTCTGCATTCACAAATTAAGGGAAATCTATCTTGCACTTACAGCAGGAGTGGTAAATGAAATGATGAACATCAAGGACATGCACCGTTGCTCACTCATGCCACTGCATCCCTGAAGAAAATGTCTTTTAATGATTTGCTCTTTGTATGCCTTCCATTTGCAAAATTGACATCTAGCTATTGATTTGTCATTTGCTAATTTTGATTATCCATTTTCACGTCATAGTAAAAACCCATTCTTATCCTCAGGCCCTAGCTTAAACTCAGGCTCTAACTTCCAATATAACCTCGGAAAAGTCACTCACTCTCTCTCTTTCTGTTTTTCTCCTCTAGAGAGCTCATAATGGTACCATCTGTCTCTATAGTTGCCTGTTCTCAAGAAGCTAGGAAAGTGTATAAAAAGTCACAAATGAAACTCTTCCTATCAAAAAGCTCAAGTAACCAATTTTCATCCTTATAAAATATTAATCTCTGTAGTGAATATTGGGCTAGGGCACTTTGTAGAGGATGGATATGGTGGGACACCCAATCAGCCTTTTTGTAGCAAACACACTGCACTTATAAAGTCTTTCCATGGTGGTTCAAGTCTATAGTTTAGTAAATGGTCACAAGGAAGGGATTATGTTGGGGAGAGCTCAGTCATGGTTGAAAGAGGCTGCTGCTCTATCTGGAGCCAACAGCTACCAATGAAAAGGACGGAAAAAGATTATTCTATAGGATGGAAGACACAGAAAACATCAGATGACTGGAGTCCAGGACCCTCCTCATACAAAGTTATAAGTCTAGTTTAGAAGAAACTTGGACAAGTATGACATTGGGACACTGGATAGGAAAGGTTCAAGTGTCCAGAAGTTGTGTAGAGTCAGTCATAAAGGCAAGAGTAATTTCATCCCAAGTAACAAAGCAGATTTTAAATTGCTTTTTTATATTTAAAAAATTAATATATTTAAATTGTCTTTTATATTAGGACAATCCTATAATAGAATCTATTTCTCAGCTGACTCAACTGGATTGTTATCATGCCTATGATCATATATCAAATCTTCCTAAAATAGTTACCTGGATGTTAACTCTCCCCATGTGGTGATTTTGCACTTAAAAACTATTCATTTTGCCAGAGTCAGTAAACTGCACGCACTTTGCAGGATAATTTCCATTTCAAATATGGTGTTATTTTGGTTCTATGAATCATAAAGATGAATTGGAAACTCCAATATTTGTGGATCTTGTGCCCTATCAGTTATGAAACCCTGGCTTTAACAGTGTTTGGTACAAAAGACTCTCATAAGAGAATTAGTATTTGAAAAATAGCCAGTTACATAAAATATCATTAACATTTATATTTGAGCATCAAATATCAGAGGGTATGGCTATCTATATGCTCCTGTTTGCCCTGATGTGGAATTATTTGGAAGTTCTGCCACTGTACAAAGCCACATGATTGGGACTTCAGGACTAAGCCAGCTGAATACAATGTAAGGAAAGAATGGAGTTTCTTACACATGAACTGTGAACCAATGGCTGAGGGGCCCCCAACTGGATCAGGCCCTTTGAATGGATGAGACAGTTGATTGGCTTGATCTGTTTAAGAGGCATACAGGCATTTGAACCGGGCCCTGTGCTCAGTACATGAATTGACTGTTTGAAACCTGGGTCTTAGTAGAGACCCTAGGCTCAGCCTGGGAGGGGGGAACTAGACCTGCCTGGGCTGACTCCACCAGGTCGATCTCAATCCCCGGGGGAGTCTATGCCCTTGAGGAGATGGAAATGGGGGGTGGGCCGGGGGGAGGGGGGCGGGACGGGAGGAGGGAGAAAGGGGGAATTTATGGCTGATATGTAAAGTTGAATTATATTGTAAAATAAAATAAAATAAATTCAAAAAAAAAAAAAAAAAAAGAATGGAGTTTCTAGTTGTTTCTCTAAACACAGCCATTGTGCCTGTCAGTCAAACAATTTACAGAGTTCCAGTCCATTTAATTATTATGTTTTTATTTTAATGTGAAGATGAGTACAAGGGGCAGGCAAAGAAATACATGTTACAGGAAGAATACATTTTAGGAAAATTGTACATTGGGAAAAAAATAAATAAATAACCAGTCATGTGCCCACAGTTCAGCTCAGAAAAATCTTTCAGACGTTAGCGAGAGCAAAAGTGCCCTGAGTTCATAAGTCATGGCAGCAGCAAGAGCAGACGACTAGGAGTGTCAACATAGTCTGGAAAGACCTCGAAGGCTGGGATAAGGAGCGGGCCATCTGGATGACAGCTCCATGTGAAACAAGCCGTGTTTCCATCCAGCCTGCCCTGCATGGATGTCAACAGCAGAAAACGCTCCATCACACAGCCAGTGGAAGCACAGTCTGATGGACACTGAGCCTGACCTTGTTGCCCCAGGAGACAGTACCTCCAGGTCATGGGTGAGGGAGACTGGCAAGGGTCACTGAGGGGGGCATGCAAGTACAGCTGCCTGCTCAGAATTCATCCTCTAATCAACAGGGTTCAGCCTCAAGGGGTTGTCAAGCCAGCGCTTCACCAGCTCTCTCTGAGCAGTAGAAAAGTCAAACCCAGGGGATACTACCCTTGGTTAGGTTCCAAAACTGTCTGCAGAGAAAAGCAAGAGGAGGCGGACAGCAAGGGTCCATCCAGCCCAAGTGGGTGGGCCTTCGCAGCTGACAGTCGAGAGCTCCACCTGAGTGCTTTATTGCAAAGACTGAAAAGAGTTGTTTAATGCCAAGAGAAGGACAGATGGATAGAGGACTGGTGCATGATCAGATAGGCAAATTGCCAGCCTAGAGATAGAAGACCCACTGAGGTCCATAACCACACCTCCTTATCTATGAACTTACCTGCAGCCCAAACTTTCTCTCTTCTTACACATGTGTCCACACTAAAGCACCCTGACTCAGGCAGTGGGCACTGAGCACACAGACACTCCTTCTACAAAGCCAAAGAAGTGTGGTCCCAGTCTGTTGCTTCAGGATGGAATCCTGACTTGCCATCCCTGTCATCACAGAATTCTTCAGAGCCTCAGAGGCACTCAGCCTCCATGATTTACCAGGCAGCTAGAGGCTGCGTAGATTTGGGGCCACTCCCATGGGGGAGAGACCCTTCACGAGTACAGTGAAAGAGCTTTTGTCACACTGTGTCTTGCCCCATCCACAGCAACTTCAGTGTTAAAGCTATCCGGGCTCCTCGATCCCTTGGCTTCCCTTAATCTGTGCTCTTCTCACCATGTATACTGGCCCCCTTCCTTTGTATTCTACTTCTCTCTCATTGGATTTTTGGCCTGGTCCTCGGGATATAATGCTGAACCCGCAAAAGCTTGCAGGTCATGAGCCCCTCAGCTGAAGGACATTAACACATGGTGGCAGACTCCCCATGTAGAAAAAAAGAATTGTGTTTTTCATACACTTGTCTGTAAACATTATACCCATGCATGCAAATGGCGGCTAACAGCTGCCACTTTGTCCTGATTTATTGTTCATTCTGGGAAAGGCAAGAAATGAAGGAAGAAGAAAGAAGGGAAGAAAGCTGGGAAAGAGAAAGAAAGGAAGAGGAGAGGGAGGGGAGAGAAGGGAAGGGAGGAAGGAAAGGGGCAGAAAATCAACTGGATAGCCACATGAAATTCCATGGGCTCACGAAGGCTCTAACACTTGAGGCTGAATGAATGATTTCCTTTATGGGGTCAACCGTAGGTTGGAGCAGGGCACCACACAAACACTTCTGCACCACTGTTTAGCAGAAACAGAGGCACACAGAGTCAATGTCCAAGAAACTACACACATGGTCTTGTTGCACATTTTGCTAGTAGAACAAAGAAGTAATTTACCAGTTCAAATAAGGATAATGAGTAACACTGTCGGGTAATTTATCTTGTCTAGAACTAGCATTATTAGTCTCTCTGATAATTATGTGGCTTGTCTTGAAACCTTTCCATAACGTCAATAATTATAATTGAAGTCCCATTTTACACACAAGGAAACTGAGGCACAGAGCCTTGACAAAACGTGTACAGCCTCACAGGCACAGAGCTCCAGGAGGCATTCAGATGCAGTCGGCTCCACTTAAACAGCATGTCTCGCTGCTCCCTTTGATTGGCCTGGGAGGCACCCCTCTGAGCCCCCCATGTGTCTGAGATGGTGAAGACAATTATAAACAAAGGCTCGTATTTGTTCACTCATTCTCATCTTATTCATCCAGAAGGTAAGAGGCTCCAGTGCTGCCATTCAGCAAATGGAAAAACTGCCATGAGGAACCCGAAGGCACCTATCCCATAATCAAGACAGGGATACCACTTTGGATTAAGGACTTGGAATTTAAGAGTTGTAATTTCATGTAAAAGGATTAATTCCAGCTTGTTGCGCTGAACCAAGATAGAAGGAAAGGCCAGCTCCTTGTTCTCAAGGCAATAATTTTGTAGGAGGAGAATCTAAATGGAAGCAAAGAGAAGGCAGAACTTGACACAATGTGATGTAGCTTAAATGCATCCAAATGATAGACTTCCATGAACTTCAGTCCCCTGGGATTGGAAATTTGCAAACAGACTTAAGGAAGAATGCTCCTGGGAGATCCTTAATGGGGAGGGAACCTCTTTGATCCTATTCAATCAAAAGACTGTCTATCACATTCCAACCCAGTTTCAATCCGCAGACTAAGCAGAGGGCTCAGGGTCGAAGTGAACAGGAAAGACATCCTGCCATGGAGCCCTAGGTGGGAAAAGACACCTGCTTTGACTCTGAGACTTGGGGTGATCTTCTCACTGCCCTACATTTTTCTGCCACAATGAAGGGTAAACTGTTTGTGTTGTACAGTGGCACAATGAAATTAAGGGGGGTGAGGTGGCTTGTGTCTCAACAATGACAAAATGAGTTAAAATAAAATGAAGTTTAACATCATTCACTATAAACAGAGCAGTGGCCAGTGGAAGTAGATTGCTGAGAAGAACATGGGAGTTGGTGCTCTGTAGGATAGTATGTCATCCAAATATTCCAAAAAAACGTTCATTCTTTCATTCTTTCTCTCTCTGTCTCTCTGTCTGTCTGTCTCTCTCTCTCTCTCTCTCTCTCTCTCTCACTCTCTCTCACTCACTCTCCTTTGCCCTTCTCCCACTGTGTGTGTGTGTGTGTGTGTGTGTGTGTGTGCATGTGTATGCACATATATGCATGTGCCCGTGTGTGCGTGTGTCTATGAAGGCATACAAGTACACACAGGCAGACTGCACATGTGCCTATGCAAGTCAAAGGACAATCTCTGGTATCATTATTTAGTCATAGAGCACAGTCTACCTTTTTCTTTTTCTTTTTTTTTTATTTTTTCATTTTTAAAGGCAGGGTCTCTCCGTGGCTTGGAACCCTCTGGGCAGGCTAGGCTGGCTGTCCAACAAGCCCCAAGGTTTGGCCTGTCTCTGCCACCCAGAGCCAGGAATAGGAAACCCACAGCACACTGAGCATTTTTAAATATGAGTTCTCAAGTCTTATCCATGCTTACAGACTAAGTACTTTATTGGCTAAGATGTTCCACAGCCCACACATGCCTTGTTCTTTGTGAAATCCATTTATGAACTACTTTTCAAAATCCAAGAAGTGTGTAGTGTTCATAAGTATTATTTAACCCCCACAAATACTGATTGAGGTCCCTAGTCATCCATGCCACAAAGAGAAAGCAATTCCTCAAGTGATTTATCTTTTTAAAGTTATATCAAAATGGTGTGATACACCCCATTTTCATTTCATCCTAGTAAGTCCAGCTGAGGTGGCCAAGTAGGGATTATTCCAGTGAATTTCAGTACAGAAAACTGAGACTCAAAGAGATGTTCAACATAGGTTTGCTGGTAAGAAACAAGATGATGGGAACCTCAGTGTGCCAACCTGTGCGTTTCCTCATTGATCCTCACAGGAAGCAGAAGCATCAGAAGCTTGGAGAGTGTTCTTGACATTCTGCAAAATCTCTAATCAAAAGCTTCCCACACAGTGAATCCCCTGAAAGGGATGGTGATGAAATTTCCTTTCCTTTTCTTCTAGGCAAAGAGAAGGCTTGTACCGTGTCTATATCTGACTCTCACAAAAGCTGAATTATTTCCTGAGATACATTTGTTTGTGTGTGCATGGCTTTCTTCTGCTGTCACAGATACTTGAAATAATTTATAGAGAAGAAAGGTTTATTTTGGCTCGTGGTCCCATGGTCATGTCTGTTTTGGACCTTGGGAAGTATAGTAGATCACTGTGGGAGCTTGTGGTAGAGTCTTGTTTAACAAATAATGGTTAGCAACAGGAAGGTGACAAGAGGAACCTGGGTCCCGGTATAACCTTCAATATACCCATGATCTAACTTCCATCTAACTTCATCTAGGTCTAATTTCCTAACAGCTCCACAACTACCTAATAATGCTACAGACTTGGGGGCTTAAACCTTGAACATAATGGCCATAGGGATCTACTCAAGAACTTGACACATGGCGGGTGAGCTTAATTAAAGCTTACAAATGCTTTTCTGTTGAGGTAATGATAGAATGTCAAAATGAGCATTCATGTGTTCCTTTCTTGACTTGTTCCATATGAACAAAAGCCATTCTGTACCAGATGCTGGAAATCCAGAGGACATAAAAAATGGAGAGTATTTTTTCTCATAGCACCTAGATTCTGGTGGAGAATCACATCACAGATCAATAACGCATCAATAAATACTTTAGATATTAAGAAATCTAAAAGGAAGTACGGTAGAGTCATGGAGAGAGTGATAGCCAGAGGTAGGTGTGGACAAGAGACATTATGGATGTGGACACTCAGAAAGAGAGGTCTTTTCTGAGGCAATCACTGTAAGGGAGACTGCCTGGTTTCTTGGAACCAAAAGAATGTAACTGGAAAGAAAGGGAGCTGGCACATTGAAGTTTGCCAAGTTGGACTCCTTCAGAAAGTGATCTTCCAGGTTTCTTCCTCAAAATAGTAACAATAAAACATTAATATGTTTATATAAATCAACTTTTAGAGCCATCAAGAGGCTGGGGAAGGGGAAATTTGAGGTAAGTAGAAATAGAGTTCTAAATTTGGTCTATATTTGAAAAAGGTTTTGTTAAGATCATAAAGGGGACTAGCAAAGGAGATGAGTAATTAGCTTCATAAGAATGGGTCTGGTGCCTCTGTTCATCAGAGTCAAGGTCAGTGGGTACCATCTTGGGCACCGTGAAGCACACTATTTTGCACGCAGTTTGAATTCTGACTGCTGAGGAGTTCTCAGCTATTCACTGAACAGCTTCTGTCATGTTCATTTTCAAAAGGATATAATTTCCTACCCAAACTGTAACACACCGACTTTCAAAGGAAGCCGCAGTAGGTAGGTGGAGACGGCACCGTGTTTCCTAACTGGTGATTAGCAAATTTATTGCATGATAAACCATTTTCAGTATAGTTTTGAAAAATAAAAACATGCTTCTTCCTGAGTAATTAGTTGCTCTTTACCGCCAACAAACTGTAATTTTTATTCCTTTTACACAAGCCCATTTATTAGGAGAGAGAGCTAGCAAGCATTTATGCTTTTGTGTTTATAGAGCAGAGAAGACATGGCGTGGAAAACCGGCTATGAGGATTCTGAATGGCGCTATATTTTAAAATCCACATTAATTATAGATCCACTTATTCTTAGAAAAGACAGGAATTGCAGCGGGATGGGGAGGTTGGGGGGAGGGATTCGTGGATAAATTGCCTCCCAAAGACCTCCCTGAAATTTCCATAACATTCACCACATGACACTGATGTGTGAAAATTGACACGAAGATTTGAAAATTGGGACTGAAGCAGTCCAAGCATAAAATAACTTCAATTCTGCTCTCTCTCTGTCTCTCAGAGGAATAGCGCATAAGACTGACCAACACAACACAAACAAGCCGAGGGGGGGAAAGCCAGTGAGAAGGATAGGAGCTATTAAGGAGAAAACACACTTCTCACTCACGGAGAGAAAGGATGATCAATGGATTTAGTCACAGAGAAATTCAAGCAGAAAATTGCTGCTGTTTTTTATCTGAACAGCAGAAAGTTTAACCACACCAGAATTCTCAGGTCCAAGGCAAGCATCTACAGCTACCTGTGCACAAAGGGATGGGGCCGGGTCTTTGAATCAGAGGACCATCGTCCAGTCATCTCACTGTTTATTTATATGAAGATCAGAATTTTGATGAGGGAGGGGGGTTGCTTCTGAAATGCCCTGGGTCAAGGCTAACATCTGTTACGGCCCTACACAGTTTCAGACTGTATGAAATAAATTATCTGCCCAGTTCCAATGCCTGCCCTTGGACGAAAATAATACCCACAAATAGTATCCAAAATGAAT
>CABHPP010105023.1:0-52390 GCA_902168425.1 Peromyscus attwateri
ACTAATGTCCCATGGGGTCTCCAAGCTCCTCAGGTCGGTGGGTTGCTTGTGCAGAGCATCTGTGATTGGGGTTTTCTCAGCCATGCTCTTCCCAGAATCCAGGCATTCACTGGCTTTCTTGGCAAAGTGTTCATGTGCTGGGGACCCAATCCCTCTGAGCTGCCCACCCCCGATGCTGATGTCACAGATGTCTGGGGACTGGGTCAGGGAGCTGGTTTTCCATAGGCTCCAGAGGCCCCACAAAACTTATTTTATTACAGTGTCCATCCCTCAAGCATTCACTAAAGGATGGATTTCCACGCTGCCACTGCTCACATCCCACTACCCACTGGCAGGGTAGACCCAACCTGGGCAGGGCCACCTCATGCTGCCACGCACTCTCATGTCCTCAGGCACAGGCCCCAATTTCTCTGGGCTTCCACTTGCCTGTCAATAAAATGAGAACACAAGACTTGGTGTCAACAAAATAAAACCACCAAATGAATGCCTGAGGATGCCGTTCAGATGGGAGAGTGCTGGCTTTGTATTGTGTGACTCCCTGAATGCTGTCCTCAGCTCTGCATCAACGGAGGATTGCAGTGCCCATCTGTCACCCCAGCACTTGGGAGTTGGGAGCAGGAAGACCAGGTCAAAGTCATCATTGGCTTCACAGTAAGTTCGAAGCCACATGAGGTTGACTTGCATGGCAAGAGACTTTGTATATATAAATAAATAAATGAAAGAAAAAACTGTGCTACCATAGAGTCTCACCATGTCTCACTTTTGTAACTGTGTAATAATCTGTTATCCATTGTTGTGACTGTGTTTCCTAACTACTGGCAAGATCTTTGCATCATCACTGTGCAGCTTTATGGGAACGATGAGGACCAGAGAGGTTGAACCCCAGGGTCAGGCTACACAGCTGCTCCTAGAGCTGGAGCTGAACATCTCTTGGGCAGTATACACCACTGAGCATCTCTGCTAGGTGCTCACTCACCAGCCTGGGTGTGCATGGTGCTCAGAGTTATAACTTAGAGGGCTAACACTCTGCCTGGTGTTGCTGGCCAGACACAGAGGGTTAAAGAGGTTTCTCAGGGCAGATGCCGATCCCTGTTTGTCCAAGGAAAGGAGCACACCTGAGCTGCTGAAGTCGCCTGAGCTAGTGGCAGCCAGCTACTCCTTAGCTTCTGTCCAGAGTGTTCCTCTCTTGTTAGCTGGTATCTATGTGAGTCAGAGTAATTGATTTCTCAGTTTTCCTAAATTCCTTGTACCTTATCTTATCTGTGATCATTTTTCTTTTCCTTTTTAAAGCAACTTCTAAAGGTTCTGAGGATGAAGGTCTTCTGATTACCAAACTGATTTCATCATCTGCTGTTTGAAATGTTTCATCCCATCCTCTTGAACAGACCCTGAGCTGGACTTACACTGCCATTTGATGGCTTGTCCCAGTCCCACATTTCTCGTATTATGCCTCTATCTGCTGACATTTAATGGTGCCACGAACGTACATTCTAGGTCATTTGTCTTGGCTTCCTATGGGCTTTTAATACACTTGTTTTGTTATTGTCCTTCTGTGTAGAAACAGTGAGAATGCTGACTTTTATACACAATTGCTCCTGGATTTGGGCAAAATTGCCTAATCCACAGGCCACTTTATACTGACATGTTGATTGCTCATGTCAATTCCTGAATATAGAACCATGAGAAGAAGAGAATGGTGTGTGGGTATATTCACACTGTCACAAAATCAAGACATTGTAGGCCCAATTGTTATGGTTCAGGGGCATCCGGGCATTGTGTCTGTAGGGTGTATTTGAAAAAAGACAGACAGGACAGTACACACTCCTACGTCACTGTATTTACTGAACAATGAGTAATAGTCCCATTGAGAGTTTCCACACAGAGTTCCTGCTGTCTGGACTACAGAATGGGGGGCGCTGCATCTCAGTGAATCCTTGTCTTACCGTAAGCAATTACATCGTGTCTATATTTGACATTAACAAAATAATGACCCTCATCATGCTTGCCCACCTTTCTGTAGCTTAGGTTCACAGTGTATGGTCCCCCTGAGAGCGAAGCCTCCCCTTTCACTGCCACATCACTCAGTGCTGGGCACAGAGAGTTCCCAGAAACCATGTGTTGACTGGTCACAGAAACAGGTGGGGCTTGGCTACTTTAGGTTTTTATAGGCAATGACACTGCTGATCAGTATTCTACAGAGAACAAAAGGCCAATGAGCAGCATTCTTAAATGTGGTCAGATTTCTGCAAGGAGAGTTTGGAGATGTGTAGAGCAAGGAGACTTCACTCCAGCACTCATGCAAATGCTGCCATGGAGTACCCGTCTCTCCACTGATGCCGTGGAGGCTCTTCCATGGGTCCTGCAGCAGATGTCTTTAGGGCACTGTGAAGCAGAGACTCTGGAAGTACTGACAATCTTTCTACATCTGACCATTTCAAATTCAAAATCATGTCCAAGTGCATCTCTGGGATGCAGAAAGCATACAGCATCTTCATGAGCCCGTAAGGAGGAGGGACCCAGAGAAGGGATCAACCAGCACAGAAACCAGGTACAGATCCCTAGTGTGGATGCAGCTGCCACCTGTAAGTGCCCAGCAGTCTGATATCTAAGGAGAAAGATAAGGAGTTGAGTCAGGTTAGAAATTGGAATGGAAATCCTACAAAGGGACTCACTCCCCCCACAGGACTATGAATTCCCGAGAAGGCACAGCAGCACCTATCCACCCACAGGGCAGAAGGAAGTTTTCTTCTTAAATATACAATAAGAGTTTAGTAGGAGACACTTACAGGGAGTATGTGGGAGCTCTTTCTGCTTTACTGTTCTGAAAATGCTTCTAAATGCGGGGGGGGGGGGGGGGGGGGGACCCATATCCCAGGTAACTAAACATTTAACAAGTCCAACTCAAGGTATCAGGAGATGTTGAGGATGGTTAAGACCCCAAACAATGTTAGCTGCAGGCTGATTTGTCTGTGGACACTCCACCTTTTGTCCTGGTAGAGATTGGAGAAGGAACTTCTGAAGACCTGTTTTTTGTTGTTGTTGTATTTTGTTTTTTGTGGGGTTTTTTTTGTTTGTTTTGTTTTTGTTTTTGTTTTTGTTTTTGTTTTTGTTTTGCCATTATCAGAAACACAGGTTTCTCTCTGATTCTTCTAACCTCTTCAGGTCAACATAAAACCTTGCCGCCATCTTGGGTGGCCTATTGGAGGGTGCCATAGTATCTCTGGCACAGTTTCTCGCTCCAGTGACAGTTATTTCTGTCATGATCTTCTTATTTCTTTGAACACATTCAGGACCTTGCATATTATCTCTTCTGTTCCTGGGGTTGTGAGAGCACAGGCTGGTAACAGGGAAAGAGAGATCATTGCCTGGAAGTATCCTTGAACCAGGTCTGGTCCATGTGAAACTTGAAGTGAACTCAGCCTGTCATATCTGCAGAAAGCAGTCTGTCATGGACAGTGTGCCCCCTGGCCCTAGAGGCTTGTAGCACAAGGCCTCCTCACAAATGGGAAGAGGACGACAATTCACAGCCCCAGGAAGAACAGCTCTTGCACAATTCTTCCCCAAGCTCCAAACATGGATCCTGAGCTGAAGGTCCAGCTTCAGCTCTCAGTCACTCTCTCTTACACCTTTTGCTTATCTTGAGGTTGGTCCCACCCTCCCTCCCCTCCTGGGGCCCAGCTTCAATGCCACAGGTAATGCATTAAGAATATCGTATTTTTGTTGAGGAAATGCATGTCCCTGGAGTCTTAAATAAACCTCTATTGAACTGTTGACTCCAGCCCCTCACAGTGTCATTGAAAGGCGCAGGGCAGCCATAGGGGAAGGGCTGGTCTCTTCTATCTGGATTTTTTGAGAGAGTTTGATTGCCTCACAAGTTTGCAGAGAGGGAAAATTGGTTATTTGAGAGTTCTAGTTGAAGAAATGTTTGATTTCATTGGATGTTATGTGGCAGGCTCCTCACTAACTGGGGCAAGTGTTAAAATCACTTTTTCCTCACCAGTATCCTCCTCTGGGTTGTTCCTGTCAGTGTCCTGACTGGAGTCTCACAGTTTCAGCTGAGCCTGGGAGAAGACCAAGGCAGCAAGGATAAGGATGTCTGCAGCTCACTTTTGTTAACTGGAGGATTCCTAACATTTCCTTCTTTATGCTTCGGAGAGAGAAGCATTCCCTTCAGAGAAGTACAAAAACGCCCTTACATGGGCTTAAGACTTATTCATTTCCTTATTTAGATTTTTTTTGATATAAGGTCTCAGATTGACCAGGAATTTATGATATAGTCTAAGATGGCCTGGAGCATGCAGGAATCCTTCTGTCTCAGGCTTCTGAATGTTGAAATTGCAGCCATGGACCACCCCCAAACCAAGTAGATCATAAACAATATGGTCCCTGCAGAAGCACTCTTTGGAAAAGTGGAAGAGACAGTCCCCAGCCCATCCATGTAACACATCTAACAGATGTTGGAATCTGGAGAATCCAGGGGATACAGAACCCAGATCAAGTGTTGGATGGAGCCTCTGGGAAACTGCAGTTACTTCAAAAGACCCAAATTTCTATTCTGCTTGTGGGTGAGCTATGAAGAGTCTTGGGATCCGACTCAGAAACCCTCCAGGATTAGCCAGGGATTGTGCAAAAGGATAGAGTTGGAGAGAACATTCTGAGACAGGAGGAAAGAGCTGACTGCTCTGCAACCCCAAGGACGTGCACAGAATCCAGGCTGCATGGTTCTGCCAAGGTCACCTCTGATCTCATGTGGGCAGAGGCACACAGCTGACATGCCATATATTCTAGCTTGCAGATCATCTGTGGCAGTTCTGATACACCGCCCTCCCCAGCCATCCTGCAGAAAATATGGGGAGTGGGGAGCTGGTTAAAATAAAGTGAAACAAGAGAGCAACAAAATCATTATCACCACCCCTGCTGTCCTCCAGCACTGTGCCTGGGCGTCCCCTCCCCCATACCTTGCTCCTCTTTCTATGCACTCCTAGCATAGAGGATCCATCTGTCCTCTCTGCCCAGAGGCCTCTATCATTCCAAATCCCTGGCAGCTGCATTATCTTCCTTCATATCTGGATGGAATTCACCTCCCCAGCACTCTCCCTTTTAGCCCCAGGGCTCCTTAGGGCCTCATTGTAGCAGCAGCAGCAGCAGCAGCAGCAGCAGCAGCAGCAGCAGCAGGAGCAGCAGCAGCAGCAGGAGCAGCACCAGCAGCAGCAGCAGCAGGAACAGCACCACCACCAGCAGCAGCAGTAGCAAGAAACATACAGGCAGGTGACCCACATGCTATGGGGTCCTCTTCTGAACCTCTGTGTGGGTTCCTGAGCCATGTACCATTTGAGAAGTGTCTCAGCTTGAGTCCAGACAGTCCTAAGGGATGCAGATGTGTGAACCAGACCTCATAGGGAATCTTTTCTGATGACAGCCATAGTGGTCCATGGGGAGTGCTGCCCCTAAGCCTTGCCCCCTAGATGGAGATGGAGTAGTGTCCCTGCTAAGACTGCCTTGGAGTGCCAGTTCTCAGGGCAGAATGGAGCCTTGGGAGCCTCTGTGCTGGCAGGGCTGGTGGGGGAGTTGCTTGTAGTTTTTGAAGAACTGATGCCTATGGGATGAAGCTAGGCTCTTCCCTCTGAGTAATATGTAGACTCAAGATGGAGTCACATTTGCCAAGGCCTATCCTATGCTGTCCTAGTTAGTTTCAGCTGTCAACATGATACACAGCCTAGAGTCATCTGAGAGTCTCAATTGAGAAATGGCCCCAAACAGATTGGCCTGGGGTCAGGTCTTCAGGGCATTGTCTTTATTGATGATTGATGTGGGAGTCTTCAGCCCACTGTGGACTGTACCATCCCTAGGCAGGTTTTCCTAGGCTGTATAAGGAGGCCAGCTGAGTAAGCCCAATAGTGAGCCAGTAAGCAACACTCTTCCATTTCCTGCCATGACTTCCCTCGATGATGGGTTGTGGGTTGGAACTATAAGCAGAAGGAAATCTTCTTCTCCCCTAAGTTGCTTTTGATCAGAGTGTTTTATCATAGCAACAGAAAGATAATTAGAACACATCCCTTAAAAAACAGATAAATAAATAAACCAAAGGTCACAAAGGAGGAGCTTGTCTGATAATAAAAGTTGTCAGGATAAACCGTGTAGAGCCATGGCGATGCATGACAAATGAAAACAAAAACCAGGACAAAGCTCATTCCGGAGTTTAGAGAGAGCTTTCTAAAATATATACATAGACACAGATACATACATATACAGATACCCAAAGAGTTTAAATGGAGTAACCCTATAACAGAAGCTCCATACCCCAGCTCGACACCACATGCTACCAAATGAAAACCCCAGTACCAGACATGGGCTACAACTTTTTAAGTTTATGATCAGTGGGGCCCATAGATCTCCCAAAAATAATTCAGACTATTGTCGATGCTATTTGTTTCACTCCAGCACTTTGCAGTAAGACCCTGTTGCTGAAGACATCACATACTTGAGTCACAGAATATGGAGAAATCAAGCTGGCACTCACCTGGAAGCTTCCTACCCATGGGCTGGCTTTCATGGGGCTAGAAGGTGCTATGCACGATAACAAAGGAGAAAAGTCATCATCAATATCACTAGGTTGTGAACCCAGTGAGCTGTACTAATGACCTGCCTGACAAGATATTGTTAGGTCCAAGGGAGCACAAAAAAATGGGGAAAAGACTGCTGAAGTCTATTAAACCAGAATCAAACTTTATTCCAAAAATCACCGCAGGGAGAGAGAATACCAGTTAACTGTGACCACAGTCAGTCTGGGCTCCTGAAACTGTGGTAAAGGGGCGGGTTTCAAGACCCTTTTTATAAGAAAAAGTAAGCATTAGGCATGGGATGCATGCCAGGAGTCATGTAGAACCACAACTATTAAAAGTTAACCTCGGTCCACGGCAGTTGTCGGCTATAAGGGGTAAGGGAGTTATCATTAAAAGTTAACCCAGGGCTGTTGACAGAGGAGCTGCCTGTAAAGCAGAGAGCCACTGTTCGAAGTTAACCTTTAGTTGTTGACAGAGCTGATGACTGGCAGCGTTAATTATTTAGGTTTATAATTTTATGTCTCTATATTCGTGGACCCTTCAATATGCTCTCTGCTGCACTAGTGGTATGAATGTTATGGAGTAACCAACCACTTTGTTGGACTAAGGCAGTCTCCATGAGATGGAATGTATACCTAACGCTGTCAATGAGGCTAAGAATTTATGGCCATGGCCTCTAAGGAAAAAACCTATGACTATTATTCTGCTAAATTGACATTGCGTTTAAAATGACTACTCATGGCGAATTGTCATGCCTATAGATCAGTGTGTCTTTCAACCCTCACTAGAGAAGCTTCTTACATATAGGACAATTGACACTCAACTGGTCAACATGCAGGGATTGTGGAGTGTTCAGCCTTAGATGAGACGTCCATATCACATCTCTCTCTTCAGGGCTCCAGTGTGAACACGGTCAGGATCCCACAGAGCATGAATTCCATCCTGACATCCCCTGGTGTTCCCCCAAAGCACAGTTCCCTCCTCACCTGGGTCACTCACTCCTCTTCCCTCATCATAGCCATTCTCTGCGAAGCCAGGGAAATGTCTGAGCAAAGGAAAGGGGATCCTAGCTGGGGGGTTTGTGGACAAGACCTGTACATCCAAGTCCAGGCACAAGTCAGGTTAGAGGAACCACACAAACTGCAGACTACCCCTCACTTCCTCCAAAGCATGAGGGTGCTGTGGACCTAGGAGGAAGGTGAGCAGCCCAGAGTTCTCAGTTGGACTGTGGAGCAGGCATCCCGGTCAGTGTGAACTAGAGGCAGAATCAGGGAAAGAAAGGATGAGGGAGCGATCAACACCCAAGTTGTCCACTGACACAGAAAGGAGAAGATCGAAGTACAGTCTAGTAGGAAACATGGGTCCAGGTACAAGTTCACTGGCTATTGAAGAACCCTTTCAAGAGATTGCTCTGGGCTAGGCTTCTTGATTAGGAACAGAGGCCTCGAGAAGAAAGTTCTAGAGAAGAAAGAGTAAGAACAGAGCCCATGATGCTTCCACCATAAAGTAGTATTTGGGAGGGGATGAGGACCAGCACTGGGCTATGGGGTGAGAAGCCAGAGCTGCAGGAACAGTGT
The DNA here is from genome assembly GCA_902168425.1 of Peromyscus attwateri. Lineage (NCBI taxonomy): Eukaryota > Metazoa > Chordata > Mammalia > Rodentia > Cricetidae > Peromyscus > Peromyscus attwateri. The sequence continues at coordinate 8,141 of CABHPP010105023.1, forward strand.
AAGCAGAGACCAGAGAGCCCATAAAAGGAGTCTGAAGCCAGAGTTGTATGCACACACTCCAAGGCTTGGGGAGGCAGCAAGCTACCCGAAGCAGGGGACACAGGGCCGGATGAGGCCAACAGGGATCTGATCCCCATTAGGAAGGGCCATGCACCAGGTCTTTTTTTTTTTTTTTGGAACAACATCATTTCTTTTTATTACTGATTCTGTTAGGATGGATTTTCATTTATTTACAGTTAATTTAGTGATTGCATGAATTCTTTTATTAGTAGAAAGGTAATAATCTTGTGCTCATGATTTTTCATGTACAGAAATTAAGGGACAAGGTCACAGATGAGGGGGTTTATGCCTTTGTTTTATTTTTAATTTTATTTTATTTTACAATACACTTCAGTTCTACATATCAGCCACGGATTCCCTTGTTCTCCCCCCTCCCGAACCCCTCCCCTTCCCCCAGTCCATCCCCCATTCCCACCTCCTCCAGGGCAAAGCCTCCCTCAAGGACTGAAATCAACCTGGTAGATTAACTCAGTCCAGGCAGGGCCAGTCCCCTCCTCCCAGGCCGAGCCAAGCGACCCTGCATAAGCCCCAGGTTTCGAACAGCCAACTCATGCAATGAGCACAGGACCCGGTCCCAATGCCTGGATGCCTCCCAAACAGATCAAGCCAATCAACTGTCTCACCCATTCAGAAGGCCTGAATGCACCAGGTCTTATGCCAATAAGCCAGCATAAAACCAAGCTGATATGCCTGATGTGGAGCATGGAGGCAGACCAGTGACTTCAGGGAGACCCCTAAGAGACTGCTTTTGTGGGCCATACCATTGAAATAGACATTTTGGATCTAGAGGCTCAGGGCTCATACCAGTCAGCGGTCAGTGTGAAGAGCTATGACCCATTAGAGATTTGGACAACAAGGCCAATTTAGAGTGGCATGTGGACAGCCAATGCAAATCAGGTATCGGGGAAGGTAGATGCGGGTGGCACTGTTCCCTTTAGTGACACAGAAAGACCATGTCAATGGGCACCAGATCAGTTTGTGAGCACTCAACTCTGAAGGTGCTGAGGTGTTGGCCAGGTCTGGGATGTTAGGGGTCTTCCCTAAGGATGGAGGGCTAGAAGTTAAGGGGAACATTTGAGGAGGAGTCGGGGCTCTGAGGGTCCCACATTGCTATGGCCATGCAATTCTCCTGGGGAAGGGTATCTTCACAGTAGGGCTGCCCTTTGGGAGGGTCAGGGCGCGTGTCTGAGATTGCTCTCTGAATCCGGCAGACAGCAGTCCTCTTGGTAATGACGCTCTTTGAGCTGGCTCAGAACCTGGACGTTCAGCGGGCACTTCGGCAGGAGAGCCTGGCCGCCGAGGCCAGCATCACTGAAAACCCTCAGAGGGCTATGTCCGACCTGCCCCTGTTGCAGGCTGCCCTTAAAGAGAGCTTGAGGTAGGTACTGCCTGCCCTTTCCCTGCTCTTCTGTTTCCTGTCTTTTCTGGGCTCCGAGGGCAGCCACGTTCTCTGTCTGCTTCCTACGTCTGGACGCTAATGTTCCTCTGGAGGTTGGCTGAGCTCAGCATAGGCAGGAACCACACCCTCCAGGGACCTGAGGGAGAAAGGTGCAGATGTGGACAGGAGAAGCCCTTCATAGCTGAGGCCTCTCCTGTTGCTTCCCCACCTCCAGGCTCTATCCTGTTGCCAGCTTTTTGGAGAGAGTTTTAAGCTCTGACTTGGTGCTTCAGAGCTACCATGTCCCTGCTGGGGTGAGTGATTCCTACAGACTCACCAATTGCCCTGTTCTGCATCTCCTCAAAGAGGAGGCTGACCTTGCCATTGGTATCTGCCCACAGACGGTCCTCAACGTGAATCTCTACTCCATGGGCCGAAACCCTTTAGTATTTCCGAGGCCCGAGCGCTACAAACCCCAGCGCTGGCTGGAGAAGAAAGGGAGTTTCCAACACCTGTCCTTTGGCTTTGGGGTGCGCCAGTGCCTGGGGAGGCGACTGGCTCAGGCGGAGATGATGCTCCTGCTGCACTATGTGAGAAGCTCTGGGTGGTGCCTGTGGGATCCTGGGGTGTCTGCCTCACCAGAGCTGGCATCCAGGGAGGGAAGGGCCTTAAGGATAAATTCGAGTAGGATGGGACCTGCAAAGTAGTGTGGGCAAGCCGAGCCTAGATAGGTCCTTAATGGCAGCTTGGTGGGTGGGTATGGTCTCTAGAGTAGGGCTGGGCTCTCAGGGCCCCACAGGAGGTCCCCTCTGCAGCATGGTGGCAGCACTGAGCAGCTCTGCTGGAGATGGGCCAGTGCTCTGCCCTGCTGAGGAGGCCAGATGGAGTGTCCCTGTGTTCCAGATCCTGAAATCCTTCACGGTGGAGACACTCAGGCAAGAGGATGTGCAGATGGTCTACCGCTTTGTTTTGGTGCCCAACTCCAGCCCCCTCCTCACCTTCCGGCCTGTCAGCTAGTCACACACCCTTTTGTGGTATCCCAGGAGACCAGTAGCTTCCTCCTGCTCTGAGGACACGCTACCCCTCATTTCTCCCTTGGGGTCCTATGCCTGTGGCCAGGCTAGCTTCTTGTCTAGGATCTGACAGGTGTGATTCAAGGCCAGGGAATGGCTCTGGAGGCTTACTGTCCTTTCTCTGTCACTGCCCCCCGAATACACACCCAGTCTCCTACTGTGGTCATTCAAGTGAGCCCATATGCTGGCTTTGCCTTCCTGTCTGGTCCCAAACATCCCTGTTACTCTCTTCTTGACCCCTCTCCTAAAATTTCTTTGTATTATTTGAGTGTTGTGCAAAAGGAACCCAGCATCAGAAAATGACGTCTCATGTCAACAGTGAAAACCTATGATGTCACTTGTGACACATTCTCATGTGCCAGGAGAGACAGAACTGGCCATGAAAGTAACATGTACGCCACACACCCCAAATGTCATGTGCTATGGCCCAGACCTCAGAGGCACAGTGGATGCTCAGTGATCACCCTCCAGTCCAGACCATGTGCAGATCCTGGGGATCCTGGAAAAGACAAGCACCTCAAGTATGGCAGACAAACCTTGGAAAAATGTCCCAGTACAAGGGTCAGAAATTGGTTAGCCAGTTTCACAATGGCTTCTGTACACATCTGTTCTGGTCATCAGATGAGCACATATCACAAGTCAGACTCACTTGTGGCATTGGAGCAGCAGTGTGTAATACCCTTCAGCCCCATGTTCCTAGTCTATGTATACCACTGGTCACCATGCAGGGAGGGGATGTGCCCTGGGCCTCATGCATACTTAACCACACTCTGTTTGCCTCATTTCTTCTTAGCTCTCCAGATAAAATATAAACCATGTCTCTTATGAACAATAGAAATGTGTTTGTCTTTGCATTGAAAAAAAAATCAATCTATCCACCAAGCAAACAAAATCCAACTGGTGAAATGGTAGAACATGCTTATAACATTCTGTATAAGGTTTTAAAGCCCTCAACGTAAAAATCACCTTAAGGGCTGGAGAGTTAGTTGGCTTAGTGGTTAAGAACACTTGCTGCTTTTGCAGAAGATTTGGGCTCGGTCCCCAGCAACCATGCAAAGCAGCTTTTACAACAGCCTGCAACTCCTGCACTCAAGGAGACATATGACACTCCTTCTGGACTCCTTCGACACCAGCCATGAACATCTAAATAAATAGCAAAAAAGAAAGTCACTTTGAGAAGGAGAGAAACCCTCAAAACCCATGGTGAACCAGTAAAAACCTATGGACGGATAACCAACACACACACACAAAGAAAAGGCAAAGTAACCTCCGGCTCTTCCTGTCTGTATCATTCTTTCCCAGATGTGAAAACACTCTACTCAGGAGAAATCTCAAGATGGGTGCAAATCCACTGATGTGCGGCAGAACACCCCGGCAAGCTTCAGGCCTCAGTCAGCACACAGGAGGGAAGAGCCTAAGGAACACACACTTACCACACACGGCCAAAGGTATCGGGTTCCTACCTAGAAGCATAGCTAATGGCCGTTACTGGAATAACTTGTGAAAATATTAATTGTCTTCTATGACTCAATTAATTCCTTCTATAGAAGTGCGTGTGAACACACACATACATACAAGCATGCACGCATGCATATGAAGGAAGTAGTGGGCATCAGGTGTCTGCCTTTCTCACTCTTCAACTTACTTAAAGAGACAAGGTCTCTCACTGAACCCACAGTACACAGCAAAAATACCCCACCAGTGAGCTCCAGGGATCCACCCATCCCACATCCAGCTTTTATGCAAGTGCTGGGGGGTCTTAAATGCCCCCTGCCATGGTTTCTAGACTCAACAGCACAAAGGCTAAACTCATTACAGTTCTAGATGGCGGATGGAAGAACTTTGTTTGGAAAGAGCAGACAAGAATGGTCTCAATACTGCTGCCTCTGTCTGGAGGGAAGTTGCCCTGGTTAACATATCACTGATTTGTTTCAACAGTGGTTTGTTTCCAGAGGCAACTGATGGACTGGACTTACCCCCTTAGGCTTTACTTTGCCAACATCCACCACAGGCAATGTGATAATACCATTAACAAATGGAAATATCCATATGAGACCAAACAGAAATGGCCAAATGCCCCATGGTTCCCCACACGAGCTTAAGGAATTAATGGAAGTGTGTGATGTTGAGCATCGACAAGGTCCTCATAAATGGAGCCATGTGGAGTTATTTCTCCATCGCAGTGCAATTGAGCTGTGAATTATTGTGAGGGAAGGATCTGCTGGCCCCTTGACAGGAAAGAACCTTTCTAAGCAGCCCAGTAGGCAGGGAGGCCACCCTGGAATGAGGAAATATTGGGAGTTGGATGATTTGTGAAGAGAGGACTCATCAAAAATGAGTAGACATCCCTGACAGAGAGCTGAAGCTCAACTATGAACTGACACAGAGTTTATGTGGGGGAGGGGGCTGCTTGGGTCTTGATCACAAGGTCCTTCTGTTGTTGTGCAGCAGACAAGTCTCAGGGCTGTGCATGGTAAAGTAGTCAGGGTGAGTCCCACATCAGAAGAACTAAATAATGGCTCAGGCTCCAAGGGGAACAAGCAGTAGCAAAGCCTCAAGCCTTCAGCCCAGGGATTCTGGCAGAGTGTTGCCAGTGGGGCTCACTTTACACAACTCCAGTTGGCTGAAACCAGAGCAGATGGCAGTCTCGTTCTTTATGGAGTCTTGCTTGGAATGGGCCATCTAATCTGTGCTGGAGAACATGTCATCAAGGGCCCCTGTGCTCTGTACATAGATGCCAAAGCTCAGAAAGCCAGGTGGGGGGTTGGGGAGGAGCTTATCCTGGAGTTGTGAATGCGGGCACTTCTTTGTGCCCTTAATCCTCTCTGGAATCTCAAAGAGCATAGCTTCTGGTCAGTGTTTCATTCTAGACCTTGGTAACGCTTAGGGTAATATTAGAACCAGAAGTGAACAGGATATTTCATTTGCATAGTTGTGTGTCCTGAGACTAAAGTGTCAAGTGGGGAGGGACAGTGACAGATGTAAAGATGGTAGCAGTGCATAGAAAGGTAAGTGTAGAAGTTGGTACTGGAGCGATCAGGCCCTCCTGTGTACTTGTATGACTTCTCTCAAGCACTCTTGACAATGTCTAGTTGTGAAATAATCATTTTGTACACTGTGAAAAGGTGTCACTCTGATTGGCTTAATAAAAAGCTGAATGGCCAATAGCTAGGCAGGATTTTCAGGGCAGAGAGGATGCTGAGAAGAAGGGTGGAGTCACCAGCCAGATGCAGAGGAAGCATGACATGTAGGATATGAGGTAACAAGCCATGACCCACGTGGCAGCACGTAAGTTAATAGAAATGGGTTAATCTAAGTTATACGAACTAGTTAGAAACAAGCCTAAGCTATCTGCTGAGCTTTCAAAATTAATAAGAAGTCTCCATGTGGTTTATTTGATAGCTGGCTGGCAGGACAGAAAAACCCCCCTACAATGTCTCCATGTAAGGTTATGGAGCCAGCTGCAGTTGACCGTGGTGCTGGGTTTACAATGAAGATGTGAAGGTGGTAATTTTCCTGATGTCATCCTTTCTAGGTATATACTCTCGGGAGCTCCTGGTCTACAAGAACTGCATAGAGGACAGCACGTTTATATTATTTATATTATTATTATCCTTCAGTATATATTAATTTTCCTTCAATAACCCTAGAAATCTTCCAATCCCCACGTACTTCTACTACTATACCCTGTTCTGCAAGAGCAATCTTTGCAATGAAAAGGACCTGCTAATACAGAGAGGGACTTGTTTCTCCCTCCTGTGATTGAGGAAGGAGTGATTGTGAAAGCTGTGTGTCTGGGCGAGTTCAACCTTCTCCAGAGCTCTGCCTTAATCCTCAGCAGCATATTGACCTGAGAGCCCCTCCTTGGGGTAAACCCATCTTCCCACAGCTGAAAGCATCTTTGTTCTTTGTTGCTTCCTTGTGAAGCAGAGACAGTGTTCAGGGCATCTGTTGGGCCCCTTCATAGCTTGTTGTAAGAAAGAAATAAGACATTGTTTGTTGAAAATTCCCCTGGCCATTGTTTTCTTGCTGTATGGGAGCATTTAGCCTGGGTTCTCTACTCAGACAAGCTCGTTCCTCTTCTATATCCTTAGGAGTTCCTTTGTGGGATCATAGTTTGAGCTGCTTGGCACCCGTTCAACACTGTAGGCTAAATACTCATCTTACTAGGTAGGTTCAAAGCATTGGGCAGCTTGGTATATGCGTGTTCTGAGGTCAATCAGTATGTAGGGTGATAAGTCAGGTGCCACCTAAGCTGGGATGACTAAGTCTTTGCCAGATCCTTTCAGTCCCTCAAGTCATGGGAGAAGGGAACAGGGAAGGTACCTGGCAAGCAATGGCACCTGGATTGCTGGGCCTGACAGTCACCTCTGTGTTTTCCCTGTGCTGTGGGACAAATTCTTCGGCAACTGGCTTGTCTCTTCCACACCACCTGCTTTCACTGAGGTGACAGGATATTATTCATGGCTAACTGCTATAATTTAAAAATGGCAGAAGGCGACCTTGGTGGGTTGGACCCAAGGGGCCCCAGAAAGTCACGCCACATGACCGAACTCCTGTGGAGGATTTATTGGGGGAGGGGAAGGAAGAGACACAGAGTGTGCCTCTGGACACAAGAGCTGAAGAGAGAGGAGGCCGAGACTCAGCAGCCATTTAACGTATGCGCACAGACTATGCAATGATATTAGGCTGTAGGACCCTGGGCTGGCTAGGTATCTGCCTGAATGTTAGCAAGTGCATCTTGCCAGGTCCCCAAGGGGCAGGCCAGCTATGCCTGAAAGCGAACATTCCTCCTCTTTGTTTTTTATAAACAGGTGAGGAGTTAGGGGTGGTAGGTGAGACGGAATGAGGACACTGAGTTCTGGAGACTGCTTCTTGCTGACGTGGGGGCATTGGACATCTTTGGCGCACCTGAGAAAGCTGGAATGCTGGCCACATCCTGGCGTAGCTGGTTCTTTCACTGTTGTCTAGGCTCTTTGGAACCGGCTGGCGCTGCTTGGACCTGGTGAGTTGCTACCAGGCAGAAGATAAAGTTAAGTTTAGGGGGAAAAAAATTTTTTTTTCTTAGGTTCTGGTAGTTGATGGAGGGGATTCCCAAGGTTAAGGAAATGTGGGGTGCCTTAGGCTGTTTATTGATAGTACTTAATTGAGTGCTGCATCTGACCAGTTGACTCCCAGGAGCTCCCAAGAATTCTTTGAGTTTGTGTGAGGATAAGTTTTAGACACATTAGCATTTCCACTGTTTATAATCTGTACTGACATTTACGTTGTAGAAACTCGAGTCTTTTGAGTCACTGGGGACCACAGAAAAGATTTTGGTTGAAAGCGTTCACATTCTCTTTCTATCTTTAGCTGTTTCAGACTCTAAAACAGCTCTTGTCTGTGTGCCCCTTCCCTTCCCTCCGGTTCCTTCTCTCTCTCACTTATTCCTCTCCCTGGGTGGCTGTGGCTCTCCCTCCCCTTCCTTGCCATGCTCCCAGTGCACAGCCTTCGCCCTTGCTCAGGTGTGGCTGCATTTCTGCTGAGCCACTCTCCTGGCCTGGCTCCAGAGAGCACCTAGCCCTACCCCAGCCTTTGTTTAACTGGCACTTTTTGTTTCTCTTATCGCCCTATGTGACTCTTATCTGAGAGTCTCCCAAGGATCAAAGCCCTATGCAAAACTTGGTTCAAGAAACCTGGAAAACCGTGGTATCCGAGAAATCAAGGAATTTGCACTTGGCATTTTAGCTTTGCGAGCTCCTTTCAGGTTGCTTTGAAGGCACAGAAATTAACTGCCTAAACTGTAAATAGAGTGAAAATAAAAATGCCCTAGGCGAAGAAAAAGTGCTTCACTCCTTCAAGGCTGCCCCCCCCCCCCTGCAGCCACCAAAGGCTAAATTCATTCTTAAGGTGCCTCTGAGTCTTCTTTCCATGGATCCGAGTGAACCCACACACCTGTGCCATGACAACCAAGACACTCAGGAATTCTAGAGTTTCCCAGTCTCTCTCCTGAGCCACAGAATCTACCCTCCACCCTGTGTTTATCTGCCCTGCAGGATGCTGCAGCTGCAGCTGTGTAGGGAGCTATGTAGGAGGCTGGGCTGCAGTTGGACTGACCTAATCAATCCCTCCCAGGCTCAGTCACTTCCTTCCTGCCCTTTCTTCCTGCCTGGGCAACAAGCCAAAACTAGCTGGGCAAGGCCAGCCTGGAGTGCAGACAGGAACTCAAGGCGACAGACACACACAGGCAGGGGATCTAAAGGGTACAGCTCTTCTGAGTCAAGGCCAAAGGTGACTCTGAGCCATCAAATTTACTATTTGCATCTTTTTCTATCCAGAAAACGGTGACAGATGTTTTGGCACAATGAAAAGCACCTTTTAAGTTTGTAGTTAGAAAACAACCGAAGGGAATTTAAAATCCTGAGCTTGAGGCTATTGTCATATAGTGGTAGTATGATGTTTAGTGCTCTGCCAGAGCTGGATTAATAGCTTATCAGAATTCCATCAGTTAATGCTAAAGTTATGAACAGTAACAGAGTGTGAGAGAGAAGAGTCTGGAACATGTTTCATTCTTTCATACGTCTCAAAACATTTTCTTTTTATCACCACTTAAGCCTTTTTGTTATGACAAACCTTTTTTTTTTTTAAGATTTATTTATTTATTATGTATACAGTGTTCTGCCTGCATGTATCCCTGCAGGCCAGAAGAGGGCACCAGATCTCCTTACAGGTGGTTGTGAGGCCCCATGTGGTTGCTGGGAAATTGAACTCAGGACCTCTGGAAGAGCAATCAGTGCTTTTCACCACTGAGCCATCTCTCCAGCCCCAACACATCAACAGATCTTAAAGCACCTTCTTTTTACCTAATTCACCAGGAGATACAGGTGGCGGACCACTGAGAGCAGTCACTCAAATCGAGTTCCTTAAATAAAGGATGGTGAAAAGTTACATTGAAGCTGGGCGGTGGTGGCCCATGCCTTTAGTCCCAGCGCTCAGGAGGCAGAGCCAGGCGGATCTCTGTGAGTTCAAGGCCAGCCTGGTTTACAGAGCAAGTTCCAGGAAAGGCACAAAGCTACACAGAGAAACCCTGTCTGGGGGGGGGGGGGTTTACATTGAAACCTGTTTTGTGAGTTTATCTCTTTTTTTGAGTCTGGTAGCCAGGTGAACTGTTAGACTTCGTATTAGCCCTAGGAGAGTGAGGCCTGTGACCTTTACTTTACACACACAACTGGGAAGGCAGCTGATGCCTTGATTGCTGCTATTAAGCTGACAAAGCCACGACTACTCTAGTCATCAAACAGCATCAGAGTCCTGAGAAGTGTTCTGCCCAGATCCCGGGGACCCCCAAAAGACCACCACAGAGACCGAATCCCTCATGTAAAAGCAAAGAGCCTTTATTTTCAAGCTCCGGGGCCCTGTCTGTCTGTCCCAGGAAGCAGTGAGAGCAGAGAGCCGTGAGCCCAGGCAGGGTAGGGTTCTTATCATAGCAGAGGTTGGGGTGAGGGGATTTCCAGGGTTCAGGACCCTGATTGGCTGACATTTGTCTAGGGATATCTGTAAAACAAAAATAGGTGTGTGCTAGACTCAGGGACATCTGGCCACCTTATCTAATGGTTGGAATGTTTGGGATGTCAGGTACTTCTCCATCCTTGGGTGGATCTCTGAGTGGTGTCAGCTTATGGCTTTTCCTGGATCTGGATGTTGCCTGCCAATAAGCCTGACACAGAAGCTATGTCTGGGCCCCTAAGCCTGTCATGGCTGCTGTGTGGTCAAGCTGTTTTGGGGCCTCTCCACAAGAAGGATTAATTTTACCTGAATTGGCGATTGAAAATGACAGAGATTTACTTTCTGGCTACCTAGACAGTCACCCCAAGGTCCTCCATAGTCGTTGAGGGCAACATCAGTCTCCAGCTGCCAGGCCTCAGAAGATCCGACAGACTTTCCTGTGGAGTAGTAACTTGTGGGAGGACCAGCCTACCTTTGTCTAGGCAACTCGAGGCTGTCAATTCTCCAGTGTCCTGTTGCCCATATTCTGAAGAGGGTCTTGGCAGCGATTGAGGTGAAAGGCAGTTTTTGCACAGTGGTTGGCGTTGACACATTTGAAGCAAGTTCCAGGTGAAGGTTCTTCTGTGCCCATCCATCTTCTTTGGAGGAAATAGGGGTGCTGCAAGAGCATGTCTCTCTATCATGAAACCCTTTTTAATTAAATGTTTTAAATGCCATATTCTGCAGATCTCTGAGCATTTGAGGACTGTCCATTAGGTATGTCTGAATATATAAACTTTGTGTCTAGTTACTTGTTTTAAGCTTGACTTTGAAAACATGCACAGAGGACTAAGTAAGGCTTATTTATCCCTGTAATTAATTATATCAGTATTTAGCATGACTACAATTAAAGAACTTGATCGTTTGTAAGGATGACTGACTATTTACTTTTGTTCCCTAACAGAAGTTAGCAGCTTTCATAAGACTAGGGACCTTATGTTCCACTCCTGTCAGGTTTAGCCTTACAATAATGATTTTGAATTGAAGCTCTTCTAGTAGCAAAATAAAACCTTTTAATCATAGATAATGGGCTCAATAAAGAAACCAAAATAGCCATTTCCTGGGTAAAAACAGAACAAGTTTGTACCAAGCTGTTAAGGCTGTCTCCTGGGAAGACAAGGAAAAGAGACAAGGGAAAGATCCCAGGATGAAATGGGAACAGAAGAAAGGGGACTTGTGAGTTGGGGTGTGGCCCATGAGCAGGAACGGAAAGAGCACAGAGAGCAGCATTGCCCTTGACAGGTCATGGGGGCCTCTGCCCAAATGCCCAACTCTGGGGAAAGAGCCCTCTCGGGGGACCAGGCATTCCATTATAAAATATTTATCTTATTTATCAAATACCTTATTTATCAAACACACATTGCCACTTACTTAACTTCTCTAGAAGCTTGGTGTTGAACACTTGGCAAAGACATAAGTACTAAGGTATAAATCTCTAAGTCAGGTTTTGTTAACCTGAATAGATCTTCATAACCTTAAATATTTATCATCATATAGAGCATATTTTATGCCAGAGTTGAATCATATACACACAGTATGTTGTAACAAATATAACCATGTATTTTTATCATCCTACAAAAGTTCATACCAATCTGAAAGATATGAGCCTTGTTCCTTCCTTAGTCTAGAAAGAAATACAATGAACAAAGCTAATGAGGACTAAGAAATGCACTCTTTAACCTTAGTAAAAGATGGCTGCCAACCACGTGGCTGCTTACGTCATGATGAGGTCACCAGCCAACATGGAGGAGAGTCACATGATTGCTGTTTAAAACATGTTTTTTCTAAACAATAGTTACATGCACAGATAGGTACAGTTGGATCCAAGTTAAATACACATACACACAGAGTTAAAGCTAGCTTACATTCACACATATAGAGTTAAATTTAAGTCACATACATGTACACACACACACACACATATATGTCTTAAACAGGAGTTGATTAAATTAATAGAAAGGGAGAACTGGTGTGTGTTGAGTGAGACGAAGCTGGCTTCTCCATCTCTGACTCCCATGTTGCAGCAGACCTAGACAGGACATTTGGAGAGGGAGAGCAAACCAGAAAGCATATTTGTTGCAGAGTGGAAGAGAAAGGATCTGTTGCAGGTGGAGCAGCAGGTGGGGTTCTAGAGTGAAGTGGGTACCTTTGGTGGGTCCTGCCACGGTATGCCACTGAGCAAACACGCCACACGCAACAGTTAGTGCAAGAGGTTTATTGGGAAGGAGAGAGCCAAAGAGTGAAAGGCTGCACTGGAATGGGGACTTGAGAGAGGCAGGCAGACAAGAGGAAGGGGGCAAGAGAGAAAAGAAGAGGGAAGAGAGGGAATTAGAGACAAGGAGAGGAATAAAAGGTAAGAGATGAGGCAAAGAGAATGAGTTCTGCCTGGTGGGCACTTTCGAGGGGTGTACATGTCACATAGCTAGTGGTGGAAAGGGACCTGGTGACAGGTGATGACGTAACAGCTTTGGCAGAGGCAGGCTGCTGCTGCTGCTAAAACCAACATTGAGATTCTTTAATGAATGAAGCAGAGTTAGACGTATAAGACTCCAGGTTTTTTTCTCTATTTGAGAGAGTTCACTTAATGAAAGGGGGAAATGCAGCTTAGCAGGCTTCATAGCCAGCAGGAGCTGAGTAGAGGAACAGGAAAAGAGAACAGAGAGCAGGCTTGCAGCAAAGAAAAGAGAAAGCTTGAATGTAGGGAAAGGTCCATTTCCCTGATCACTCACAGTAGTCATAAAGGCTCCAAAAAAAACTATTGGGATCATGCTGGGTGGTGGTGGCGCACGCCTTTAATCCCAGCACTCAGGAGGCAGAGGCAGGCGGAGCTCTGTGAGTTCAAGGCCAGCCTGGGCTACACAGTGAGTTCCAGGACAGGCTCCAAAGCTACACAGAGAAAGCCAACCCCCCCCCCCAAAAAAAAAATTGGGATCAAGGGTGCTGTTACACGGCCATTTGGATTGGTTATCTAAGCGGTATTGAGGCCAAATTTGTTTGCAAAGGTGCGTAAGTTTAGGGGCCTTCAGGTCAGGTACCAGGAGTAGAGGCTGGAGGTTTTCCAAGAGGCATCGCAAGGGGGAGTGGGAGGGTATAGAAGACACGGTTCCCATGGATGAAAGAAGGAAAGGAGAGAGTCACTGCAACCTGTAGTCATGGGTGTCCCCAGGACTCAGGGAGGACCAAGTGAGAACCAAGCCATTCAGAGGGTTATCACCCAACTCACTGGGGGTTGGGCTTAGCCTGGCTAAGCCAGAGGAGACTCCATGCCTGGTACCAAGGCTTTTGCAGAAGCCAGAAGGCATAGATGAAAACCAAGCTCTAAGAGGAGTCTCATCCACAGGAAAGGGTCAGGATTGGGGTCACAAAAGTAACAAGGGCCTAGAGGAGCTGTGGGATCGAAGAGTACCAGAGGGGTGCCAGACAATCAGCGGTCACTTCTTGGGACTCAGGGAAACGTTTACACCAACTGAAGGGGAAACTTACCCAATTGCTGCTGGTGGGTGGGGTGCTGAGTGATCAGTGAGCTGGAAAGTGAGCCTGTTGCGAATAGACTGGGTCCAGGGTCCCAATGTGCCTCAGACCGCCTGTGGGAAGGAGAGACCACTAGGAGAGCCTGCCAGAGTCATGGCACCAATGTTATAATTTAAAAACAGCAGAAGGCAACTTTGGTGGAATGGACCCAAGGGGCCCCAAAAAGTTACACCACATGACAGAACTCATGTGGAAGATTTGTTGGGGGAGGAGAAGGCAAAACACAGAGTGCACCTCTGGAGACAAGAGCAGAGGAGAGAGGAAGAAGAGGAGGAAGAGGAAAAGAAGAGAGTCGGGCAGGGTCCACCTTTTAAAAGGGGCTTGGTGTCAGAATTGCTGGCCACTCCTTCAGCTCCATGGTCACGCATGTGCTGTCCAGTAGCCAGGCAGGAGGCTTGTTCATCCTGGGGCCTTACTTCCTATGAAATCCGTGTGCTGTGTGGCCATGTAATTTGCATGCAGCGTGATCACATAATCTATGTGCATGAGTGGCATAGCTATGTGAGCCCATACATGCATGTGCAGGGGAATCCAAAAAAAGTGGGTCACAGACGCCTTCCCCCCTTCTTCTTCCTCCTCTCTCTCCTTGCGCAATCTCCATAGGCCTAAGCACATTCCCCTCTGTTCCTTCTCTTTAATAAACTCTTATGGTGGGTTTTGTTGTGCCTCATGGTTTTTTCTCACACGGTAAACAGCACCACTTAATGAATAACGTTGCACTGCATAAAACTAACATTGATACCTAGACGAAGCAGGCCCTCCCAGCGCTCTGCATCTGGGACCCTGCACCGAGGTTTTGCTCCATCTACTACAGCCCACTTTTCATTTGCCCGGCTGCTGGACCGCTTTGCACAACACCAGCTGCTCCGATTGGTGAGTTTTCCCTTTCCTATCCCTAGCTGTTCCCCACGACTGCAGCTTGAGGTATATTTCTTGCTGTCGGACACCCCCCCCGGGGGGGGTTGGGCTGTGCACACACCGACTCGTTCTCTCTTGACAAAGCATTGAATGCTATCAGACATTCCCCCCACCCCCGGGGGAGGTCCTCAAGCAATGAATGCCCTGGCCCTCATTCTCTGGCTTGACGAGGCATTGAAAGACTTGTGCCAATTGCCAATCCTTCCCTGATCTCGGGAAATGTCTGAGATTGGAGTCTTGGATCGCATTTGGTTTTTTTTTTTTTTAGTTTTTTATTTTATTCTCTCTGCTGCAGTCATGAGACACAAGGCTTCCTCTGCCTAACTGACCTCCCCTCCACTCTCTGATATCCGACAGGTTGCTACAACCACCCAACTCTGGCTCCCACCTTCACTTACCCCAAGTGGCTCTCTAGCTAGAGATCAGTTTACAACCTGCCTCCTGGTGGGTCCTCATAAGGCTGCCCTCAGACCAGTAAACTGTCAAAAGCTAAAAAACGTAATTCAAGATAATAAATAAAAGCTGTCTCATGTCTCCCAGAGCTTCCCAAGACATCAGGTCTAAATTTAAGCATCTGGAGAGGGGGCCCCTCCCACAGGCAGAAGTCTTAGCTGTGGCATTTAAGGTGTACCATGGGAGAGATGAGAAAGCCTGCAAACATAACTTCCAAATGCTGGCACACGCTATCCAATAGGCTGACCAAAGCCTCCAGGTTTCTGTCTTAAACGTGATAGAGAAAGCCACTGGGCTTGTGAATGCCCTGCCTCACCCAGGCCACCAACTGGGCCTTGTCCGAAGTGCCACCAAGAGGGACACTGGTCAACTGACTGCCCTTGTGCACCTTGTGGCATGGGGGCATCAAACCTAGACCACCCTCCAGCTGACCTCCTCGGCTTGGCCACGGGTGAGGATTAAAGGTGCCATCTTTTACAGGGAACTCAGGATAGCCATTACAGTATGGGGTGATCCATTTCCTTCCTTTTGGACACTGAGCCACTTACTCAGTCCTGAGGAAGTTTTGAGGTCCCACCTGTTCTTGTTTCTCTATTGTCAGGGTAGGGGGACAGCCTTACCCACTTAACCAGACCCCACCACTTAACTGTACTCTCAAGGGTACCTAATAGGAAGAGATTTTCCAGCTAAGGTAGGAGCTTTCATTTCATTTGTTCCCCCCATTTGCCTCACTCCAGACCTGTCAGCAATGTCTTCTCCTCCTCATGCACAGTGACACAGACAGGGTCCTGCTCTCTCTCAAGTTCCAGAGGACACCAGGATCCACTGCCTTGTCACCAATTCCAGAAGAATGAGGTTTCACTCTACAAGCTTTTCCTTCCTGGCTCCATCTCCTAATTAACTACTCAGCTAATTGTTACAGGACCACCATAGAGCCAGAGGCCAAGGACCATCAAGTATACCCCAGGTGGTAACATCCAGAGGTATTTACACCCCTAGACTCAAAAGGATTTGAACTCTGCAAAAAACAGACTTTAATATAACAATCCATTACTGGTAAATGCCCTCAGCCATTGATCAACTGTGTTTCCTGCATGCTTAACTAATAAAGGAAGCAGATGCCTTAAAATCTCTCTCAGATAAGGCTTATTTCAGGTAAAAATTAAAAGAATGTTCCAAATCTCTTCTTTCTCTCTCTCTCTCTCTCTCTCTCTCTCTCTCTCTCTCTCTCTCTCTCTCTGTCATACACACACACACACACACACACACACACACACTAATACTAATACTAACACTAACACTAACACTAACACTAACACTAACACTAACACTAACCAATATAGCAGAGTACTAAACATTATATCATGGCCACCAGCTCAAGATTTTAAATTCACTGTGGCTGCTTCTTAGTATGTTTAAAAATTCTTCCAGCCAGTTTGAATCCACCTGGACAGGTCAGATCCACTCCAGCTTGTCAGACCCAAACAGTCACAGAGCAGCAGGAGACGATGGACGATTCCCAAAGTAACAGAGGACAATCTACTACCTCAGGATGTCCAGCTACCCCAAAAGCTCCCTTCCATACCCCCAAGAGTTAACTGATGCCCACCAAGTCAGCAGGAAGCAGTTTTATTCACCTGCCATTTTTTTTTTTTTATAATAAGCAAAGAGTCTGGAATGTTGGAATTGCTGGCCACTCCCCCAGCTACATGGCAGTGCATGTGCTGTCCAGTAGCCAGGCAGGAAGCTTGGTCATCCCGCATGATCACGAAATCTGTGTGCATGAGTGGCGTAGCTATGTGAGCACATACGCGCATGTGCGGGGGAATCCATAAAAGGCAGGTCACAGACTCCTCCCCTCTTCTTCTTCTTCCTATCTCTCCCTGCACAATTTCCATAGGCCTAAGCATATTCCCCACTGTTCTTTCTCTTAGTAAACTTTTATAGTGGGTTTTGTTGTGCCTCATGGCTTTTCTCGCATGGGAAATAGCGCCGCTTAATGAATAACGTTGTGCTGCATTAAACTAACACTTAGTGCATGCATACAGAGACTACACAACCACTTAGCACATGTGCACAGACTACATGAATACATAGGGCCATAGGACACTGGACTAGCTAAGAATATGCCTGAATGTTTGCAAGCAAATCCTGACAGGTCTGAAAGGGGCAGCCAGGTATGCCTGAATGCTAACACTAACCCCTGGCAGGCTCTGCTAATTTTTAAATTTCTATTACATTTATATTTTATGTATATGTGTGCATGCATGTGGTCCTCTTTGGGTGTGGGTTCTCTTCACGTCTAAAGTGCTCAGGAATTATGCCTATGCATGCACACCAGCACAGCTAGAGAGTATGGTAGAAAGATGCAGAGAATCACCAAGATAGATGGAGAGATTTGCCTGAAAGAATTGCCTCTGAAGGTGGAGGTGGTGTATGACTTTAATTCTAGCACTTGGGAGACAGAGGCAGGTGGATCTCTGTGAGTTGGATGTCAGCCTGGTCTACAGAATGAGTTCCAGGACAGTCAGAGCTACACAGCTCTCCACATCAAAAAAAAAAAAAAATTGGCTCTGATAGGTTTGGCTCTTTCTAAACTTGTGGGCTTGGGCATAAGACTTGGGTTTAAGTCTGGTCTGGCAAGGCAGCTGTGAGTCCAAATTCTTCAACCCACAGGCACAGAGCACAGAGTGTCTAGGTTGCAGTGTGCAGAGGAAAATCCCATTTGAAGGTCCCTCAGTCTTTGCTCACAAGGCCCTCAACAGACTGGGCTGAGGATATTCACATTCAGGCAGTCTACAGATGTAAAGGTCAGTCATATTTGCATGTTACCATTGCAAGAGCATTTAGACTGAGGTGCCTCACATGCTTAGTACCACACCTAAGTGGACATGCACAAGCACTATCAACTATCACACTGAGGATCTTGTGGGCCTCTAAGTCTGCCTTTTGTTTTTTTAATGATACCATCTATGCCATAACACAGATGAGGGCTCCGTGCCTGTCTTGTGCAACTTTAATCATTATGTTTGATGGCTTTATAAGCTACAACTCACCCACTTAATATGTAAAATACAGGTGTTTTCTATATTGTGTGTATGGATATGCCATCATCACCATAGTCAATTTTCAAATGCTTTTTCATCAAAATAAACTTCAGGGCCATTCATGACCCCTGTCTTGTGCCATCCGGATGCCCTTACCCAGTAGCCAGCCTATACTACTGCACTTACTGTTTCTATTGATTTTTATGTTCTGGACATTACCTAAGACTGAACTTGCATGAAGCTTGGTCTTTGGTAACTTAACATATATATTATATAAACTTTTTAAGAATTATATAATTTTTGTGTTTCATATATGAAATATATATATATATATAATTTCCTTGAAGTGGCATAATATTTTCAAGGTTCACCTCTTCAAGGTGTAGCCATCAATATCTGCTTTCATGTAAACTCACTTGCACAGGTGATAAATCCTGGCACCTGAAAGTCTGTTAGCTAGGGACCAAAAACAGTGTCTCTATCATAACTGTGAGAGCAGCAGCTGGACTCTAACATCAAAATTTTATGTTCCCAGCCTTTTGTTTATATAAAGAAGAGATGGTGGGTGATTTTATAGGAAAAAAATAAAGCTGTGTCCACACAAAAAGAAGTGACTTCTCCCAGGTCCCAGAATATGCATCATAATGACTTATAACCATGATTTTTTTTCAGGGCATTGCTATTGCCAACACACACATACACACATACAAAATTGCAGCTCTCATCTTAAGGGAATAAAGGATAGTCTGTTCTGGAGCTGTTTTAAGTGACCGTGGCCCAGGAACACAGATTTTAATTTCCCCAAATTCCATGTTTCAATATGGAAACATTTTCATGAAGATTTTGTAGTTTTACAAAACAAAGATAGTCATAGATCAAGGCGAGTTTAAGACACATTGGTGGGTACAGTGGAGAGGCGGCTATAGGCAGATGGGGGAAGCATGTCTATAGGCCCAAGATGTTAACTGATGACATTTTGGACTTTTGAATTGGTGGAAGCTAGTGGTCTGTTAAGTTAAGATTCAAGGTTTCTGTCTACTAGTCACAGGATGTTAGTTCTCACACAGAGATGGTCAAGGACAGTCTGTTCTGGAGGCTAAAGCTAGCTGAAGGGGAGGGAATTTGCCTGTGGAGCTGCAACACTCCAACCTCTCCACATCACTGCAGTTCTTTCATTTTGCTTTTTTATTTCAAGTTTTTTTGTTGATTTGTTTTGTTTTGTTGATGTGTATGGGTGTTTTGCCTGCTTGTGTCTCTGTACACCATGAGCTTAGGAGTGATAAGTCTTAGCATCCACACTAAACATTTTAAACATAAAATATAAATGTTAAACACAACATATTTTCAAGGTTCACCTGTTCAAGGTGTAGCCATCAATATCTGCTTTCATGTAAACTCACTTGCACAGGTGATAAATCCTGGCACCTGGAAGTCTGTTAGCTAGGGACCAAAATCAGTGTCTCTATCATAACTGTGAGAGGGGAAGGCCTCCTCTGGGTATGCATGTGGCCTCAGCAGATCTATGACTCCACATTTGTGGAGTTTAACACATTTGTTAAACTCCACAAATGTGCAGTGCCAGTGGAGGTCAGAGAGGGTGTCAGATCCTTTGGAACTGAAGTTACAGGTCATTGTGAGTCACCAAGTGGGTACTTGGAATTGAACCTGGGTCCTGTGGAAGATCAGCCAGTGCTGAGCCATCTCTCCAGCCCCAACTGCAGTTTTAATCAGTCTTTGCTGACACAGCTTCTTTTCCAGAATTCTGGTCCATACTACCCAGGAAGTAATGTTCATCAGCTGTCTGCTTGCCAGCAATGGTCACATGATATATGATTTATTTAGTTGTTTTATGTTTAATATTTATATTTTATGTTTAAAAAGTTTAATGTGGATGCTAAGACTTATGATCACTCCTAAGCTCATAAAATATTTGCCTGTTTTAAAATAGGTACTTTAGGTGTTTCAGAACTGACTTTTTGAGTTTTTTTTTTAATATAATGGTTTTATTCACAAAACCTGTTTTCAAAATTTTTAAATTGACCAATAAGCACAGGGTTAACACACACATATTGTTGTATGTTTTTTATGCTTTTTTTGGGGGGGGCACCACCCAGCTCCCAAATAAATCACACACAGAAGCTTATTTTGAATTATGAATACCCAGCCTTAACTTGGCTTAGTTTCTAGCCAGCTTTTCTTAATTTTAAATTATCTTGTCTTTCTTTTGCCTCTGGGCTTTTCCCATTCTCTTACTTGTGTAAGTCTTACTCTTAATCTGTGGCTTGCTGTGTAGCTGGGTGGCTGGCCCCTGGGTCCTCCTCCTTCTCTGCTCCTCCTTTTCAATTCTCTCTTCCCAGATTTCTCCTTCTATTTATACTCTCTGCCTGCCAGCCCCGCCTATCCTTTCTCCTGCCTTGCTATTGGCCGTTCAGTTCTTTATTAGACCATCAGGTGTTCTAGACAGGCAAAGTAACACAGCTTCACACAGTTAAACAAATGCAATATAAACTAATATTATGCAACAAACACAGTTTTTGTGTCTTTCTTGGTAACAAGATAGTTTGTGATCCAAAATTATTTAAAATCTCTCCTATAGTTCTCTTCCAAGGACTGTAGTTTTCTTCCAAGGTACAGCTTTCTTTTAATTGGTTCATTTGTTAATTTCTTAATGTCACTAAGCCTCATTGGATTATGATTAACTTTAAAAGGTCAAGAGTCTAAAAACGACAGGGTGATCTGATTCATGTCACAAGTAAGGTAAGAGTGGATTCATATTGACTTCTTACGGGTTATTTGAACTTGCTCATGGTAAATCACCAAACGCTGACTTAAAAGACTTTGAGACAAAGACAGAAGATATGGACAAGTTGAGATCTACATATCTAAATCTATGTGGGGTTTTGTCTGAGCTCTGTCTGAGTGTCATATAGACGTCATTAAATTTGGTAAGTATTAGAAACAGCAAGATGTGTCATAAGACCTGAGCATGGCCCCAATTATAACGTGCTCTGCACTTGGGTTTGTTTGCATGTGAATGAGTGGGTATGTATGTATGTATATACACATTTTATTTTTAAATGTCTCTGTTATTGTATGTGTGTAGATGGTTTACCTGCATGTCTGTCTGTGATCCACAAGTGTGCAGTGACTGCGGTGTTCAGAAGAGAGTGTTGATCCCCTGGAACTTGAACTATAGATGTTTTTGAGCTGCCATGTGGGTGCTAGGTTCAAACCAAACCCATGTCCTCTGCCAAAGCATCTTGCGTTCTTAATTGCTGAGCCATCTCTTACTTCCTTGATGTTTCTGATCAGGGATGGAAGGGTGACTGAAATCTGAGAGGAAAAGAAGGACAAGGGGAAGCTTTGGTCTCTGTGGCCTACTACATCGTGTTCCCTGCAAAGTGAAGCTGCAGGACCTGGACCGCCCAGCCTCTTGAGAACAAGTCATCATTTTTTCAACCCCTCTCCTTTATATACACACGCAGCTCGTCTTACTAAATGCGGCAAGGAAATAGCCCATGCATGTATTTCTTCCTACTCAATTTGCTTTTTGCAGTCATTTTAGAATGACCCAAGAGTTGCAGACAGGTACCAAGAATTCACCCCATCATTTTGCCAACTTCCTCTGAAGCTGACATCTCATGTAATCAAAGTGGTGCTCACCCGTACAAAAGATGAACTTTGACGGGCTGAAGAGATGGTACATTTGGTAAAATGCCTGCCATGCTCTCATGCAGTCCTGAGTTTAGACCCCCAGCACCTGCATAAAAGCCGGATGTGGGATGGGTGGATCCCTGGAGCTCACTGGTGGGATATTTTTGAGTGTACTGTGGGTTCAGTGAGAGACCTTGTCTCAATAAGTAAGTTGAAGAGTGCGAGAGGCAGACACCTGATGCCCACTACTTCCTTCATATGCATGCGTGCATGCTTGTATGCATGTGTGTGTTCACACGCACTTTTATAGAAGGAATTAATCGAGTCATAGAAGACAACTAGCATTTTCACCAGTTTTTCCAGTAACGGCCATTAGCTTTGCTTCTAGGTAGGAACCCGATACCTTTGGCCGTGTGTGGTAAGTGTGCGTTCCTTAGGCTCTTCCCTCCTGTGTGCTGACTGAGGCCTGAAGCTTGCCGGGGTGTTCTGCCGCACATCAGTGGATTTGCACCCACCTTGTGTTTTCTCCTGAGTAGAGTGTTTTCACATCTGGGAAAGAATGATACAGACAGGAAGAGCCGGAGGTTACTTTGCCTTTTCTTTGTGTGTGTGTGTTGGTTATCCGTTCATAGTTTTTACTGGTTCACCATGGGTTTTGAGGGTTTCTCTCCTTCTCAAAGTGACTTTTCTTTTTTGCTATTTATTTAGATGTTCATGGCCGGTGTCCAAGGAGTCCAGAAGGAGTGTCATATGTCTCCTTGAGAGCAGGAGTTGCAGGCTGTTGTAAAAGCTGCTTTGCATGGTTGCTGGGGACCGAGCCCAAATCCTCTGCAAAAGCAGCAAATATTAACCACTAAGCCAACTAACTCTCCAGCCCTTAAGGTGATTTTTACGTTGAGGGCTTTAAAACCTTATACAGAATGTTATAAGCATGTTCTACCATTTCACCAGTTGGATTTTGATTGCTTGTTGGATAGATTGATTTTTTTTCAATGCAAAGACAAACACATTTCTATTGTTCATAAAAGACATGGTTTATATTTCATCTGGAGAGCTAAGAAGAAATGAGGCAAACAGAATGTGGTTAGGTATGCTTGAGGCCCAGGGCACATCCCCTCCCTGCATGGTGACCAGTGGTATGCGTAGACTAGGAACATGGGGGCTGAAGGGTATTACACACTGCTGTTCCAATGCCCCAAGTGAGTCTGACTTGTGATATGTGCTCATCTGTTGACCAGAACAGATGTGTACAGAAGCCATTGTGAAATTGGCTAACCAATTTCTGACCCTTGTGTTACTGAGACATTTCTTCAAGGTTTGTCTGCCATACTTGAGGTGCTTGTCTTTTCCAGGATCCCCAGGATCTGCACATGGTCTGGACTGGAGGGTGATCACTGAGCATCCAATGTGCCTCTGAGGTCTGAGCCATAGCACATGACATCTGGGGTGTGTGGCATACACGTTACTTTCATGGCCAGTTCTGTCTCTCCTGGCACATGAGAATGTGTCACAAGTGACATCATAGGCTTTCACTGTTGACATGAGATGTCATTTCTGATGCTGGGTTCCTTTTGCACAACACTCAAACAATAGAAAGAAATTTTAGGAGAGGGGTCAGGAAGAGAGTAACAGGGATGTTTGGAACCAAACAGGAAGGCAAAGCCAGCATATGGGCTCACTTGAATGACCACAGTAGGAGACTGGGTGTGTATTCGGGGGGCAGTGACAGAGAAAGGACAGTAAGCCTCCAGAGCCATTCCCTGACCTTGAATCACACCTGTCAGATCCTAGACAAGAAGCTAGCCTGGCCACAGGCATAGGGCCTCAAGGGAGAAATCAGAGGCAGCATGTCCTCGGAACAGGAGGAAGCTACTGGTCTCCTGGGATACCACAAAAGGGTGTGTGACTAGCTGACAGGCCGGAAGGTAAGGAGGGGGCTGGAGTTGGGCACCAAAACAAAGCGGTAGGCCATCTGCACATCCTCTTGCCTGAGTGTCTCCACCGTGAAGGATTTCAGGATCTGGAACACAAGGGACATTCCATCTGGCCTCCTCAGCAGGGCAGAGCACTGGCCCATCTCCAGCAGAGCTGCTCAGTGCTGCCACCATGCTGCAGAGAGGACCTCCTGTGGGGCCCTGAGAGCCCAACCTACTCTAGAGACCATACCCACCCACCAAGCTGCCATTAAGGACCTATCTAGGCTCGGCTTGCCCACACTACTTTGCAGGTCCCATCCTACTGGAACTTATTCTTAAGGCCCTTCCCTCCCTGGATGCCAGCTCTGGTGAGGCAGACACCCCAGGATCCCACAGGCACCACCCAGAGCTTCTCACATAGTGCAGCAGGAGCATCATCTCCGCCTGAGCCAGTCGCCTCCCCAGGCACTGGCGCACCCCAAAGCCAAAGGACAGGTGTTGGAAACTCCCTTTCTTCTCCAGCCAGCGCTGGGGTTTGTAGCGCTCGGGCCTCGGAAATACTAAAGGGTTTCGGCCCATGGAGTAGAGATTCACGTTGAGGACTGTCTGTGGGCAGATGCCAATGGCAAGGTCAGCCTCCTCTTTGAGGAGATGCAGAACAGGGCAATTGGTGAGTCTGTAGGAATCACTCACCCCAGCAGGGACATGGTAGTTCTGAAGCACCAAGTCAGAGCTTAAAACTCTCTCCAAAAAGCTGGCAACAGGATAGAGCCTGGAGGTGGGGAAGCAACAGGAGAGGCCTCAGCTATGAAGGGCTTCTCCTGTCCACATCTGCACCTTTCTCCCTCAGGTCCCTGGAGGGTGTGGTTCCTGCCTATGCTGAGCTCAGCCAACCTCCAGAGGAACATTAGCGTCCAGACGTAGGAAGCAGAGCAGAGAACATGGCTGCCCTCAGCCCCCAGAAAAGAGAGGGGACAGAAGAGCAGGGAAAGGGCAGGCAGTACCTACCTCAAGCTCTCTTTAAGGGCAGCCTGCAACAGGGGCAGGTCAGACAAAGCCCTCTGAGGGTTTGCAGCGATGCTGGCCTCAGCGGCCAGGCTCTCCTGCCGAAGTGCCTGCTGAACGTCCGGGTTCCGAGCCAGCTCAAAGAGCGTCATTACCAAGGGGACTGCTGTCTGCCGGATTCAGAGAGCAATCTCAGACACCAGCCCTGACCCTCCCAAAGGGCATCCCTACTGTGAAGATACCCTTCCCCAGGAGATTTGAATGGCCATAGCAATGCAGGACCCTCAGAGCCCTGACTCCTCCTCAAATGTACCCCTTAACTTCTAGCCCTCCATCCTTAGGGAAGACCCCTAACATCCCAGACCTGGCCAACACCTCAGCACCTTCAGAGTTGAGTGCTCACAAACTGATCTGGTGCCCATTGACATGGTCTTTCTGTGTCACTAAAGGGAACAGTGCCACCCGCATCTACCTTCCCCGATACCTGATTTGCATTGGCTGTCCACATGCCACTCTAAATTGGCCTTGTTGTCCAAATCTCTAATGGGTCATAGCTCTTCACACTGACCGCTGACTGGTATGAGCCCTGAGCCTCTAGATCTAAAATGTTTATTTCAATGGTATGGCCTACAAAAGCAGTCTCTTAGGTGTCTCCCTGAAGTCACTGGTCTGCCTCCATGCTCCACATCAGGCATATCAGCTTGGTTTTATGCTGGCTTATTGGCATAAGCCCTGGTGCATGGCCCTTCCTAATGGGGACCAGATCCCTGTTGGCCTCATCCGGCCCTGTGTCCCCTGCTTCGGGTAGCTTGCTGCCTCCCCAAGCCTTGGAGTGTGTGCATACAACTCTGGCTTCAGACTCCTTTTATGGGCTCTCTGGTCTCTGCTTACACTGTTCCTGAAGCTCTGGCTTCTTACCCCATAGCCCTGTGCTGGTCCTCATCCCCTCCCAAATACTACTCTATGGTGGAAGCATCGTGGGCTCTGTTCTTATTCTTTCTTCTCTAGACTCAAGGCCTCTGTTCCTAATCAAGAAGCCTATCCCAGAGCAATCTCTTGAAGAAGGGTCCTTCAATAGCCAGTGAACTTGTACCTGGACCCACGTTTCCTACTAGACTGCACTTTGATCTTCTCCCTTCTGCGTCAGTGGGCAACTTGGGTGTTGATCGCTCCCTCATCCTTTCTTTCCCTGCATCTGCCTCTAGTTCACACTGACCGGGATGCCTGCTCCACAGTCCAACTGAGAACTCTGGGCTGCTCACCATCCTCCTAGGTCCACAGCACCCTCATGCTTTGGAGGAAGTGAGGGGTAGTCTGCTGTTTGTGTGGATCTTCTAACCTGACTTGTGCCTGGACTTGGATGTACAGGTCTTGTCCACAAACCCCCCAACTAGGATCCCCTTTCCTTTGCTCAGACATTTCCCTGGCTTTGCAGAGAATGGCTATGATGAGGG
The DNA here is from genome assembly GCA_902168425.1 of Peromyscus attwateri. Classification (NCBI taxonomy): domain Eukaryota; kingdom Metazoa; phylum Chordata; class Mammalia; order Rodentia; family Cricetidae; genus Peromyscus; species Peromyscus attwateri. Next base: position 34,154 of record CABHPP010105023.1, read on the forward strand.
AAGAGGAGTGAGTGACCCAGGTGAGGAGGGAACTGTGCTTTGGGGGAACACCAGGGGATGTCAGGATGGAATCCATGCTCTGTGGGATCCTGACCGTGTCCACACTTCCAGCAGTGAGTTCCAGAGTATTGGCCTGGATGCCATCCATTGGCAGAGCACCCTCCGATATCAGCTCTGATATGACACTCCAGGACTGAGGGTGACCCTTTGCCAGCTCTTGATACACATTCTTGATAGATTTTGTGACTGTAGAAGAAGAGACAACATGGAGTCATGATGCTAGGACAGGCCCCTCAACATCATCCTAGCTAATCATGTCCCTAGCACCTCAGTCTTCCAGCTTGTGGGCCACCATTTTTGGGTCATACAACTCTAAACACACCGTGGGATCACAGGGGAAGGTCCTTAAGAAATCCCTGCTCTTGAAAGTAAATGAAAGTTGATGGGAATCATGTGACCATCGTTCCCTGCCCCACGGTGCTATCCTGGTCAGTGACCCTCACCATGCTCAGAGATGAAATCCCAGGACTCAAAATTCTCTTTCCACACCCGGCTGCTTGTCCAGCGAGTCAGGCTCTGGGGCAAGAACAGGAGCTGTGTGGTGGTCTTGAACACGGATTGCAAGGCATGGATGAACTTCAGACTGCTAGAGTTCAGGCCATGGCCAAAGAGGCCCAGCCGCTCCCCAAAAAGTACAAAGTGGCTGGCTGCAGAGAGAATATCATCACTGAGCTGAGGCCGTTCCTGGTCTCCATGCTGTCTCTCACTTTCTCCTTCTTAGCCTCTGCCTTCCCAGTATCCCTCAAGCTGCAACCTCCCCCAGGTCACACACCTTCTATGGTATAGTTGAACACACTGGAATAAAAGTCCATGGAGATGCTTCCATGGGCATTCAACAGCATCTTCTTCTTCAGGGCCTCCAAGAAGTCCCTTGCTACCATGTCCACCATGGGGACAAACTTTTCAATGGCCTTTGGTGACAGCACACTTGGGTTCAGCCTCAGCCGGTTGAAGCGCCATTCAGGCCCATTTCTGCAGGGCACAGAGCAGGGCTACAGTGTAGGGAGCGGTGTACAGCCGCACCTTAAAGATGGCGCTGGTTACCGCCTTCCGCCATCCCGACGGTGAGTGCTCCCCGTGGTAAACAACTCCATATAAGGCTTTAACGGAATTTGTGGCTTGCTTACGCATGCTTGAGCCTATTGGGCAATGCCCACGTGGCGACCTGGGGTTGGCTGCCCAGAGCCTATTTAAGGCCAGGAGAGGCTTCCCCCCCCCCCCGGGGGATTTTTTTAGAAGTCAGAAGATTGTTCAAAGGCCTGAATAAACTGCAGGAAGAATAGCTCAGTGTTGTGTCTTCCTTGCTGGTCGAGGTGGGAGCGACACTACAGACACCTCCCAGGAAAGGCCTGGCCTAGGCCTGTACTCATCTTTCTGCTTCTCAAGGAAATTGGGGCAAAGGGTGTCAAGCTCAGAAGCAGGCTCTGCAGGTCCTGTGCCCACTACTTTCTTCCAACACAGCCTCTATGTATAGGACAGAGGTCACTATGTCTAAGGTGGACTTGGCACATCCAAACCCAGGGAGGAAGACACTCTGCTGTCAATCTCTGCCCACCTGGGCTATACCACCTCCCCACAGAGTAGAAGCCCTAGCTGTCAGTCCTGTAGAGTGTTTGGTCACTGAATCATCAGCATCTGCCTGTCTCAGCTAAGGAATCCCATCTTCCACAGAGCACAAACCACAGCCCAGGGCACGGGGCTCCCATGGAGATTCTCCAATGAATAAAAGGCAGGAGTTTGCACACTGAGCCACACATGCAGAATGCCTGTCCTTTGGTGTGCTAAAGCCTGCAACAATGGACAGTGACCACATGCACACGTGCATACACTCATGTATCCACACAAGACCTCAAAAACATGTGTGGACACCTTTAGTCCCTATGTGTATAAACCTAAGAGAACCACTGTGCACACTGAGGCATACACACATTCCTTCAGAGTGAAGTCCTAAATCTGGACACATCTCGTGGTCACACTTTCAAATAAACACTAACAAGTTAAATGCCACAAATATACAGATTCAAGACACATGCACATACATGTACACATGGCTCTGCCCCACGATCTGTTGACCATTTCCTTGCTTCCAGATGATTTCGGTCAAGGCTCTAAGGAACTCATTTCTCTAAATCATTACTAAGAAAACACTGCTCTTTTTGTGGTCCCAGGTAGCTGTCCACAACCTGACTTCCTTTTTACTCCCAGTAGTATAACCCCTTTGCCACTCATGTAGCCAGGGTCACCAGGAGCCCCGATTGCCTCTCCAGATGTGCATCCAGCAGCAGGAGGGAGAGCTCTCACCACACCATTCAGTGTTTGATTGTGAGCCCACAAGAGCCACCAACTTCCTGCTCTCCACCACTCCCCCCTCAGGACTGTCTACCCCAAATCCCTGGAAGTGAAGTCACTTCTAGGGATGCAGGATGTGTGGCCGGACGTCAGGCTGTGGCAGAAGAAGCTATGGCCCTGAGCCAGTGGATCTCCACACCCCCACCTTCTTGGAGAACTGCTATAAGCTGTTGGAAGGAGAGCCATACCCTGGGAAAGACCTGTTCAGAGCAAATGCTGGATGGAGCATCATAGTTTCTCTCATACCTACTTGACCATCTCCATCCTTCCCAGACCCACAACCTCCGTGACATGGTACCAATCTGTGCTTGGCAGTGCCTGGGCTTCACATTCACCCCAGCCAGTTCTGCATCCTGCATTCAGCATTACAGCCTCACCTCCCTCCTCATTCCCAATGTTCACTCACAGCAAGAATATGCCACGTTTCAGGCCACGCTGTTCTCTGTGGGCCACCCAGATTTCCAAGACATTGCGCCAGGGCTGTGTGCTGTCTACTTGGAATATCTTCTCAGCATCCTCTGGCATCATCACAGACACAACCTGTGTTCTTCCTATGCTGTACCTGTGGGGTGAAGAACAGAGCCCTGCTGAGGGTGGAATGCCCTCCACATGAGCATCCTGCAAAACCAGCCCTGTCTGTGTGCTCTCTCACCTCAGCCTCTCTAGCCCTTGCTTTCCCCTCAGGAGGGCTCTCCCACTGTCTGCCTGACTCCTCTCCACTTCAGCACTCCTGGCACTCTGTCCTCTCAGAGGTGAGCAGTGCCTTTCTCTGTCCACATGGAGAATCATGGTCTCCATGAGTCAGGCCCATAACCTCCTGTGCACCCTCCCTGTCTTCCTAAGGAGGGAGTGCCTGGTGCCTACTGGGGAATGCAGCACCTCATACTCTGCAGAGCCTGAGCAACCAGGGGGTCAGGAAGCTCTGTCTGTGCTTAGCTATGGGTCAGGAAGGCCCTTACCTGAAGATGGGCCCCAGCTCCTGGAAGGCCTGATGCATCTCCAGGTGCAGGTTCTCCTGGCCCTGCTCCCTCAGGATCTGTATCATCTTCAGCCACTTGTTTCTGGAGTACAGTGGGATGGCTTCAAAGGGCTGCATTGCTTTGGTGGCCGGTGCTGCTGTGGTGCCCAGTGCCCTCATCCTGTGCAGGCACTGCCAGGGCCTTGCCAGCCACACATCTGCCTTCGCCCTGAGTGCCATTGCTTCCTCCTCTGCTGATCAGTCCACGTCCTTTTATCTTGCCTTGATCTGCTGACTGATAGGCCGCTGCTGCATATGTCCCTGGACTTGCCCTAGAAATCTATCCAGAGCTGAAGGCTCTGCTGGAGGGAGAGGAAGGAGATGGCATTCTGCCTGGTCCTGTCTCTGCAATGCCTGCGGGAAGGTGGCAGTTGAGGCCAGGTGCAGAGTCTACACGGACATCTGAAGAATTTCTACTGGTGGGCACGTCCCTCTTTCTCCTCCCCAAGTTGAGAGCAGTCAGATGGACAGATTCTGCCTCATTGTGGAGTCTTGAATGAGTCACCCTGCCTTGAAGATCACTAGCCTGAATAGGAGGATGGGTTTTTACTAACTGCCCTGATTCACATTGAAGTGTCTGCTTTTAAAATTTCTCATTTCTTTTGAAACTGAAAACTAATAATTAAATGTATGTATCACAGGGTAGGGGGATGGCTTGGTTGGTCAAGCATGAGAACCTGAGCACAGAGCCCTCAGATCGATGTAAAAGCTAGGCCTATCAGTGCAAAGGTGTAACCCAGCATTCAAGAAGCCATGGCAGGAAGATGCCAGAGCTTGCTAGACAGCCAGTCTATAGTCAAATGTGAATATTCCAGGTTTAGTACAAGACCCTGTACACACACACACACACACACACACACTCACCCCTTTAAACCTCTCTCCCACAGACGTATGCGCACATGTGTATACATGTGTATATATTTATGTACATATTTCTCATGCAGTAGAGGATATTTTAAAAATTATTTTTACTTTTATTGATTATCTGTGGATTTCACATCATGCATTCTGATCCCACTTACCTCCCTGACCCCTCCAATCCTCCCTCTGCTCTTGCACATTTCCCCTAAAGCAAAATAAAATTTAAAAGAGAAAAACCAAATCTAACAAAGAAGGGGCAGGGGGAGAAGAATCTCATTGTGGAAGCTGTAGTGGGGCCCGTTGGGTCACACAAGTTTACCCTTTAGTCTATTCATCTCTACTTGCAACTGTTCATTGCCACCAATCACTGGACTCATCTGTCTGGCTCAAGGCCTCTGGCTTCTGCTACACCAGGGAAAATGGATTCTCACTGGGGCTCCTCTTGGATAGCCTGTTGTTGTCCTGTGTCGTGGAGATCCTGCTGTTTTGGATCTGTAGATTTGTCCCCTTCACATGCTCTAACAGTTCAAAGATGAGGTGGGTGTTGGGGTGGGCTAACTCGTAGCCCTGGTTCTGGGCCTGGCTGTTAGCTACCAGTTTTCCCTGGTCATCACTACCTGTGTGAGCTCTCCAGAACTGCCTTGTCTAGCTCACCCAATGCAGCCTGAAGCAAGGAGTGGGAACAGTTCTCTTGCTCTTCAGGTCCTCATGTCTGGCTCACCCACACTCACAACACGAAGGCCAGCTCTACTCTTTGCCCAGACAAGGTACAGGGCTCGCTCTCCTGATTGTTGTAGGGGACCTTCCAGGGAGGGGAAGGGGATCAGCTCTCCTGCTCTCAAACCCTCAGGGCTGGCTCACCTGCACCCAGGACAACAGGGTCAGCTCTAGTGCACTTCCCAGGATGGGTGAAGGGCCTGCTCTCTTGTGTGCTGCAGCTGGTGAAGGGCAGGGCTAGCTCACCCACTCCCAGGGCCAGCTCTCTCATCTGCCACAGATGATAATGGGTGGTGTGGTCAGGGCACAGAGGAGGATTTTTAAAACGTGTATAAACCGTTTTATGACTAAGCTGAGCTAAATAACACACTGTTATGATTTGTATGAGAAATATCTCCCCCCCCCCAAGCCCCACAGACTTGTGTGTTTGGACACAAGCTGGTGTGTTTGGAGACACTATACAAAGTTTGGCTGGTGGGGCTTGGCTCAAGAAAGTGGACATCAGTGGTGAGGGTTTGGGTCTCTCACTCAGCCTCATTTCTTTTCATATCTGCTTTGTGTGTCCTGTTTTGAAGTCTGTCAGGAGACGAAGGGCCAGTCTTCTGCTTCCTGTTTCACAGCTGCTTGCTCCCAAGCTCAGTTAGATCACAGGTGCTATAGTTAGTTGCCTTGCCCCCAGAAATCAAGCTGTGCCCCTGCAGCAGACAGGTCCCTGCTGTGAAAGCACATAGATCCCTTAGAGGATGGAAGGCAGCCCTTCCCCTCCCCCTCAGAGCTGACAGATGAATATGTGGTCATAGCCAGTATCTGGGTCCTTGGCACTGAGTTCCTAAGTGGAATTTCCCATCTCTCCGCATGTGAAAAGCTGCAGAAGTCAGCCATTCCCTTTGTTCAGGGGTATCTCTGAAGGCTCTCTTTCTCCTTCAGACCCACCCACCCCCACCTCTCTGTGTGTCACTTCCTTCTCTCTTATTCATCTCCCTGAAACTTCTGATGGAGCCCCTCTCCAGGTGTTTGAGGGAAGCCTCCACTTCCCTTTCTGTTTCGGTCACGTCAGCTCTCATCTTCTGACCTGATCTCCGTCCCTTCCCAATTAATCTCCCCCCTCAACCCCATTCATGACCATTGTGGTACCCAGTTCTCATAATGCATCCTTATGGTCTGCCTTAAGATGAGGTACGTTTAGAGCCCATCAGGATTACAGACAAGTTGGAGGCAATAGGTTCCTGTCTTTCCCTGGCTAGCAGCTGGTGCCTGCTTGTCTAGTTGCTCTCAGTTCATTTTCGGATTGAAGAGTTGCAGACAGTTGGCTACATGACTGAATCCATGTGTCCAAAAAGGGGAGGGAGGGGAATCTTGGCCCCGGGAAGACAGGGACTTTGGGTAGGAGGCTGTGCTGGCTCAGTGTGGGAAGACTGTAACCCTCTGGAGTACCAGCCTGTGAGGGGGAAAGACAGTAGGAGTAGATTTTAGTTTAGGGACTATAGGAAGCACTGTTTCATGCCTGCCACTTTTACCTTCTCTCCACCCTGAGACTCACTTCTGCAGAATCTTAAAATAAAACCTTTCTCGTGTTCTCTTATATTAGAGCAGCGAGGTCCAGGTTTGTAAGGCTCTAGAGGAGAGCAAGGACTTTGTTGTGACTGGGTTTAGAGACTGTGTATTATAGTCCAGGAAACACCTGGCTGCATTCTGCTCACGACTTGGAAATTTGAATGTGGCCAAATCAAAAGTAATAGACTAAGATGTCTGGTGATGCAATTTCAAGAGAGCACAACATTCGAGCTGGGGTGGATTGCTAGCTGCTCTTAGATTTACAGCGAGGGAAGCAGAAAGATGTGCAAACTTGTGGTTTGGTGAAAAAAGAGGTATGATAGAGTTAATGTTGTACATAGTGGATAGAAGGTCAGTGGTAGGTATTCCATTAGAGAGATGGACACATAAGGGAACCCTCATACTTGCACTTGAATAAGAGGAACAGCATCTACAGGCTAAGACCCCATGCTTGTGGAGCACTTAAACATCCAATCTTTGCTGATATTCAGGATAGAATGCAAACTTATTTGGAAAACTTCCATTCCAAAAGAAAGGGACTTTACCGAGAACTCCCAGGACATCCGTCTCCAGCAGGTCCATCTAGGGGAAAGTCTTCCCAGTTTCATACAGGGAGGTGTTCAGAAACCATTGTAGCTGTGGGAGAAGGGACCCTTGGCAGTACCTTAAGCTGGAAGCAGGATTCTGGCATCATCCACATGATGCTGATTTTGGAGGGATGCCGGGTGCTCCAGTGAGATGCAGGGTGGACCAGTGAGATGCAGGGTGAAAGGGACTTGTGCCAACTTTCCAGAAAGCTGCTGACAGAAAGCCAGACAATGTGAAACTCTTGAATGGGCTGTGAAGGAAGCAGTGAGGGGTAATCCTAAACTGCAATGGAGACCTCAGGATATGGGAGATACCAGAAATGTGGATGTCTTCCAAGAAGAGCTACAGGTGCTGAGTAGAATTTGGTCGATAAAAATAACATTCTGCAATCAATAGAGCTGGAGAGGTAGGGCTTGACAAGCCCACTTAGCCCAGATGATGCCATCTTGAGCTGAAGATGCCAACCAAACATAGAACTTAAGCATTTGATGTTTACCCTGCTGAGTTCCACTCTTGCTTGGTCTGATCTTCACTTCCTGTTTCCTGTGAAGGTTAGCTTCAGTTGTCAACTCGACACTACCTAGGATCACCAGAGAAGAGGGTCTCAGTGAGGGATGGTGGACATTTAGTTGGTCTGTGGCCATGTCTATGGGTGACTAGGTCTTAATTAAGTTCATTGACATGGGAAGACCCAGGCTGCTGTGGGCAGCACCATTCCCTAGGCAAGGAGCCTAAACTATCTACAAATGAAGAAATCCAGCTGACAGAAAGTGATTGAACAGCCAGGCACATGTTTTTGCTTTTGATTGTGGATATGATGTGACTAGCCATATAAAGTTCCTGCCTCGATGTCCCCTCAATGATAAGCTGTAACTTGGAATTGTCAGCCAAACAAACCCTTGTCCTCCTAGGTTTTATTTTTTAATTGGTCTGTTTTTATCATAACAACAGAGATGAACCTAGGACTAGCCCCCATTTCTCCCCTTTAGAATAGAGACAGAGACCCTGAGCCTTTGTTCGTGAGAAATGCACTACTTGGTGTTTTATTTTTAAGGATCACACTTAAGAGATTGCCTTGAGTCCCAGGAGAGACTTTAGACCTTTGGACAGTGTTGCAACAGCTAAGTCACAGGGACTTTTAAAGTCAACTGGAAAATCTTTGGTTGTGAAGTGGCTATGAGCTTACTGGGCTCAGGGACAGAATGCCATGGATTGTCTGTGATATGTCCCCGCAGGTTCATGTCTTTGAACACTTGGTCCCCAGCTCATGGCTCTGGATTTGGAAGTTGTAGAGTGTTGGGAAGTTAAGGAGGCCATTTGGAGTAAAGGACTTAAGATTTAGAGCTTGGCTCATCTGTGTTTTACCCGTGTTCTGTCTCCTGTGCCATCAAGATATAAGGGGATTAGAAGCCCAAACTTCAAGCTCCTGCCACCTTTGTGTCTTTTTTGTTGTTGTTGTTTTGTTTTTTCAAGAGAGGGTTTCTCTGTGTAGCTTTGCGCCTTTCCTGGATCTCACTCTGTAGACCAGGCTGGCCTTGAACTCACAGAGATCCGCCTGGCTCTGCCTCCCGAGTGCTGGGATTAAAGGTGTGAGCCACCACATCCGGCCACCTTTGCATCTTACAAGAGGATATAGGGCTTATACAATGTGTGGCTTGCTTTTCCTTTGCCCCTTCCAGGCTCTAGATTGTCTCTACAGCCATTGGTCGGTTCCTTGTGATCCTATAGGTGTCTTTAGTTTGCTCTATTTCTGTTGGTGAACCCAAAGCTGTGTCGTGACCTGACTGCTATGGAGAAGTAGGAGCTTGATGTGACTTTTATTTAGAGACTGTCTATGGTGTGAGGAGCCATGGATGAAGAGTAATGACTGATTTGGGTTCCCGCTCCCTTACAACACAACATGCCTGTCAGTCAGTGCAGTCACCTGCATAAGCTGCCTCACAAAACTCACAGCCCAGGAGGCTTAAACCAGACATTTGTGGGTGACAGCTCCAAAGGCGGCACAGTCCAAGATCAAGAACACCAGCGCCTCATGAAAACTCTTTTATAGACGCAAAGGAAAACAAGGCTGGAAGTCAACAGTGCGGGTAAGGGTGGAAATTCTCAAAAGGAAACAGCATATTAAACACATAGTGAACACCACTACTTAGCGTGTGAGTCGGGGGATCAGCAAATGCCTTGATCCAAAAGGAAATGAAAACATGACACAGCAACACTCCCTAAGCAGCAAAATCAGCACACAGAGAGAAATTCTGATCACAGATCAGTAACATTTGATCTTGTTTATTTTATTTTTTGTAATTTTTAATATTGACACTTTTCACTTCCTTGGCTAATTTATTGCTAAGGGGTATTTTGAGTGACTGTGAATGGAAAGAATTTGTAGTTTTTGTCTGAGCATGTTCAGTATGGGCAAACAATATTCTTGTCACTCTCTTAAACGCAGAGCTTTTAAATCTCAGTGCTTTGTAAAGTCTCTAGTTGTTCCCAGGTATAGCGCCATATCTATAAGTGGAAATCAGGATTAGCCATCATGAGGAACACTCGTATGAGAACATCGCGATGGAATCCAGGTTTTGTGCACTAACTTAACAAATATTAATATCAAAGAATTAATCATTACAACACACAGGCCAGTCGCTTCGAGCCTGTGATGAGACAACATGTCAGAAGCCGAGGGCAGCCAGAGAAGACGGCTCACCTTGTGACTCTCAGGAAATGGAAGCCCTGAGACCCATATCCTAACAGCCCCTTTCAGAACACATCCCTGAAGCCCAGACTTCCTTCCATTGAGCTATACCCCATAAAATCCCACCACCTCACAGTAGTGCCATGAGGTAGAACCCTTTCCCTTGGTGTGAGGCGACTCTTAGCCACATTTGCTCTCTGCTTAGCAGGTCCTGTTACTTGGCTCTGACCATCATGGCAAAAGATTCAACAACAAAAGTTACTTCTCACAACCAAGTAGAAGACTGGGTGAAGGAGCTAACACAGCAGAATTGCCCGACTTCTTTCCACGGCTCACAGAAGACCAACTTCTTGTGTTCCCTGTGGAGGCTGTCTCTGGGCCTGGGACCACACTGTCTTGTGAGGCACTCTGGGGGATTGGATTAGGCACAGCCCAGTAGCTTCATTTCACAGGAATTTCCTGGTTAAAGGCCCCGTCTCCACAGTGACTCATACTTCAAGGCCCTGGACTTTGGAGTTTGGCACACAAAGCTCATGTAGACACACTTCAGTACTGAGAACAGGAGACCCCGTGAAATAGTTGTTTTAGGACAAAACTTCTTTTCCCTAGACTCACACAGCTCTGAGGAAACCCCCAAGAGGCTTGTGCTCTGAGACACTTTCACAATGCAGGAGATGAAAGCTTTCTCCAAGGACACTGGCCCTTGACCTCCTGAAAGAAGACAACCATTCCCGGAGAGACCTCACACATGATCAGGGCTCCAGCAAGTCCTCTTGCCTGCATCTCTGATCTCACCACTACCCGGGCCTTAGCAAGTGCACATGTCCGTCCACTTATAAAGGCTTTACTGAGTTTCCAGTTCACATGCTCCAAGTCCATTGTCAAGTTCCTTGAACGAAAACCAAGACAGCTTTTTATCTGTCTGTGTATCTATATCTATATATCTCCATCTATACCTAGTCTACGTATCTATCTGCCCCCACAAACTCATTGCATGCTCCAATGAGTATGTGTGTGAAAAATGTAGGCTGTATTTTTTGTGGCTCGTGTCATAATAATGGGGAACATAAGGGAGGGGATGTCTTCTGGCTTTATCCTGAGGCCCTTGGAGGGCCACAGGTGCCTGGAGTGACTGTTGGAAAGGATGAGGAAAATCTCACAGCAGGGACTGCTTATTGTTACCAAGATCACCCCAGTCCCCTCTCTGGCCTTGCAGTCCCTGACCACGGAGGTCTTTAGCTGTGACCCTTGCATGATTGCAGAAGATGGCAGTGTGGCCCCCAAACAACATCCCCATGGCAAAGAAGTGTGACCTTGGGTGTCAGGACAGAGGCAGGCTGGTGGCCTGACTGGGACCCCAGATGCAAAGGAGACTAGCTGACAGGCCGGAAGGTGAGGAGGGGGCTGGAGGTGGGCATCAAAACAAAGCGGTAGACCATCTGCACATCCTCTTGCCTGAGTGTCTCCACCTGGAAGGATTTCAGCACCTGGAACACAAAGTGGGGAGGGGCACTCCATCTGGCCTCCTCAGCAGGTCAGAGCACTGGCCCACCTCCAGCTAAGCTGCTCAGTGCTGCCACCATGCTGCAAAGAGGACCTCCAGTGGGGCCCTGAGAGCCTAGCCAGGCTCTAGGGACCTCACCAAACACAGAAAGCCCAAACAGACCCTGAAAAGGCCTATGCTGTTAGTCCAAATACCGGCCATTAGCACCTCCATCCCACAGGTCCCACACAGAGCCACTCACATGGTGCAGCAGGAGCATCATCTCCACCTCTGCCACTCGTCTCCCCAGGCACTGGCGCACCCCAAAGCCAAAGGTCAGGTGCAGGAAACTTCTTTTCCTCTCCAGCCAGCGCTGGGGCATGTAGCGCTCGGGCCTCGGAAATACTGAAGGGTTTCGGCCCATGGAGTAGAGATAGAGTAGGACCAATGTCTGTGGGCAGATGTCAAGGGCAAGGTCATCTGCATTTTATGGTAAATCAGAACTGGGCAATTGGTGGGTGTATGAGGATCACTTACCCCAGCAGGGACATGGTAGTTCTGAAGCACCAAGTCAGACTTTAGAACTCTCTCCAAAAAGCCACCAACAGGATAGAGCCTGGAGGTGGGTAAGCAACAAGAGAGACCTCAGCTATGAAGGGCTTCTCCTGTCGACATCTGCCCATTTATCCCACACATCCACATAGTGAGTGGTTCCTGCCTATGCTGAGCTCAGCCAACCTCCAGAGGAACATTAGCGTCCAGCCATAGGAAGCACAGCAGAGAACATGGCTGCCCTCGGACCCCAGAAAAGAGAGGGGACAGAAAAGCACCTACCTCAAGGTCTCTTTAAGGGCAGCCCGCAACAGGGGCAGGTCGGACATAGCCCTCTGAGGGTTTTCAGCGATGCTGGCCTCGGCGGCCAGGCTCTCCTGCCGAAGTGCCCGCTGAATGTCCGGGTTCCGAGCCAGCTCAAAGAGGGTCATTAGCAAGGGGGAGGTTGTCTGCGGGAGCCAGAGAAGTCTCAGACACTGTCCTTTGTCCTCCACAAAGTGAAGCCCTTCTACAAAAGGATGACCCCCTCCCCCTCTGGTAGAAGTACATGGCCAGAGCAGGGTAGGATTCTGGGAACCATGACCCTAAATCCTGAGGATCAGGCCACAGACATCCCATTCCTGGCCACTCTCTCAGCTCCTGCAGGGTCTGCTGCTTACACCCTGCTTTGGTACCCACTTGGGTGGGCCTTCAGCATCACTTAAGGACACTGCCACTTACACCTAAATTCTCATAGTGACTGGCATCCATAGGGCACTCAGCACTGACCTCACACCCAAGCCTGAAATGGGTTCTAGTTCCCGTTGCTACCTCCTCCCTACATCAGTGAGAATCCCTGGTGTGAGCCCTGAGCCTCTATGTCCAGAATGCCTCTTTATGGCATAATCTATAGAAACAGCCTCTTAAGTCTCTTGCTGATGTCACCAACCTGCCCCCGTGCTACACCTGGGCATGCTGACTTTGTGATCATCTATCCACAGCCTGATGCATGGTCCTTCCTGATGGGACCCTCACCCCTGCTGGCCTCATCTGTCCCCCTGTCTCTTGCCTTAGGAAGCCAGCTACCCCCAGGAGCTGTGCTGCTGCTTGCAAATGGCTCCACCCTAAAGGGTCCCCTTTCATGAGCTCCCTTGATCTCTGCACTGCTCCTGCACCTTCACCTGAAGATCTCCCTCTTCCTGTACCTCTGGGTACAGCCTAGAGCAACAGTCTCCTGGCAGAAACAGCCTGGGATTGCAGTGCATAGGAAATGCTTTGGAGGATACAGACAGGGAGTCACAGGGGATTCCCACAGGCTGGCCTGACCGTGTCTACACTTCCAGCGGTGAGCTCAATGGAGTTGGCTTTGATGGCGTCGAGAGGCAAAGCTCCCTGGGATATGAGTTCTGCCACGATGCCACTGTAGGTCTGAGGGTTGCCGAGTCTGAGCTCCTGATGCACCTTCCAGATACATCTGCTGGCTGGAGATGTGACATGGGAGCTTGAGAACAGGCAGGTCCACTGTCTTGTTTGTACCCCACTCTCATGACCAATGACAGCCCCTGCTCCTCTCCCACAAGCTCTGGGTCTGTTCAGCCATAGCATTAGTGGGAACATTAAAAGAACAGGAAGCAGCAGTCACCATCATTTGAGATGACCCCAGTGTAGCCATGAGTAAAAGTGAATGGCAATTAGCTGACCATTGTCCCCTACCCCATGGCACTGCCCAGGTGATTGACCCTCACCATACTCAGAGATGATATCCCAGGACTCAAAATGTTCTTTCCACACCCGGCTGCTTGTCCAGTGAGTCAGGCTCCTGGGCAAGAACATGAGCTGTGTGGTGGTCTTGAACATGGAATGCAAGGCATGGATAAACTTCAGGCTGCCAGGGCTCAGGTCATGGCCAAGGAGGCCCAACCGCTCCCCAAAAAGAACAAAGTTGCTCGCTGCAGAAAAAATGGTATCGCTGAGACAAGGCAGTCCCTAGCCTCAAAACTGCCTCATCTTTCCCTCCCTACAGTCCCCTCCCTGACTCCTTAAATTGGGACCTTCCTCCAGTCACATACCTTCTATACTGTAGTTAAAGAGGCTTTGCTGGACATCCATGGTGAGGCTCCCACGAGCATTCTGAAACACCTTCTTCTTCAGGGCCTCCAAGAAGTCTCTTGCTACCATGTCCACCATGGGGACAAACTTGTGAACGGCCTTTGGTGACAGCACATTTGGGTTCAGCCTCAGCCGGTTGAAGCGCCATTCAGGCCCATTTCTGCAGGGCACAGAGCAGGGCTACAGAAACCTCCCAGGAAAGGCCTGGCCTAGGCCTGTACTCATCTTTCTGCTTCTCAAGGAAATTGGGGCAAAGGGTGTCAGGCTCAGAAGCAGGCTCTGCAGGTCCTGTCCCCACTACTTTCTTCCAATAGAGCCTCTATGTATAGGACAGAGGTCACTAAGTCTAAGGTGGACTTGGCACATCCATACCCAGGGAGAAGGAGACTCTGCTGTCAGCTCTGCCCACCTGGCTTATACCACCTCCCCACAGAGGAGAAGCCCTAGCTGAGCTCACCCACCCTGTCAGTCCTGTAGGGTGTGTGGTCTCTGAGTCATCAGCATCTTCCTGTCTCAGCTAAGGAATCCCATCTTCCCCAGGGCAGGAGCCACAGCAGAGGACCACTCACAACATGCACAAACACAGCCCAGGGCACGGGGCTCCCATGGAGATACTCTAGTAAATGACAGGCAGGAGTTTGCACACTGAGCCACACTTGCAGAATGCCTGTCCTTTGGTGTGCTAAAGCCTGCAACAATGGACAGTGACCACATGCACATGTACATACACACATGTACCCACACAAGACCTCAAAAACACTCAAGTCCCTGTGTGCACACTACTAAGGTGACAGCCGTGCACAAAGATGCAAATACACACAGAGTCACAGATGCAGACAACACCCACTTTCATGTCAAGGCAAAAAACATGGCCACACATTTACACATGCAATAATACAAGCAGGTACATACATGCACACACCTTTCTCAGAGGCACATGCTCATACTTTGCCCACAGGGGCCATTTGCATTGGGTCTCCCTGCCAGATTCCCTCAGATAAGTGCCTCACCAATATGCCCATTTCCCAAAACTATTTTATTAACAAACGGATTCACTCTGACATGGGCTGGTGTGCCTGTGTGCAGCCTGAAATCCCTTTGTAGGCTCCTCCACACCACTTAGTGACCTCTTGGCAGCCTATTCACTCCAAGCATTCACCAGGAACCCCTGCTTAGCCCTCCAGGTGTGTATCCAGCTGCAGGACGGAACTTGGCCCTCTCTTACCCTGGTCATGTTTGATTGTGAGCCCACAAGAGCCCCCAACGTCCTGTTCTCCACTCCTTCATCCCCAGAACTGTCTTCCGCATATCTCTCTGAGGGAAATTGCCCCTACTAAATGGAGACTGCATTGCTGGACATCAGGCTATGGCAGAAGCTAGCTATGGCCCTGAGCCAGTGGTCCTCTTTCTGGGCCAACTTTGAAACTGGTAGGAGTGAGAATCCCATCCTAAAAAAGCCTATTTAGGCAGGAATTTGGGGCAGGAGGCATTCCTCTGCCACCTCCCTTCTCAGGCCCAGGATCTACGTGGCATGGCACCGACCCACGCTTGGGAGTGATTGGTCTCCACACCCCTACCCAAGTAGGATCAGCATCCTATGTCTGGGCCACCAATCACCTCCCTCCTCATTCTCAGTGTCCACTCACAGCAAGAACACGCCACGTCTCAGGCCACGCTGTTCTCTGTGGGCCACCCAGGGCTCCAGGTGCATCCGATAAGGGTGCATACTCTCTACCTGCTGCAGCTTCTCAGCATCCTCTGGCATCATCACAGACACAACCTGTGTTCTTCCTATGCTGTACCTGTGGGGTGAAGAACAGAGCCCTGCTGAGGGTGGAATGCCCTCCACCTGAGCATCCTGCAAAACCAGCCCTGTCTGTGTGCTCTCTCACCTCAGCCTCTCCTAGCCCTTGCTTTCCCCTCAGGAGGGCTCTCCCACTGTCTGCCTGACTCCTCTCCACTTCAGCACTCCTGGCACTCTGTCCTCTCAGAGGTGAGCAGTGCCTTTCTCTGTCCACATGGAGAACCATGGTCTCCATGAGTCAGGCCCATAACCTCCTGTGCACCCTCCCTGTCTTCCTAAGGAGGGAGTGTCTGGTGCCTACTGGGGAATGCAGCACACCTCATACTCTGCAGAGCCTGAGCAACCAGGGGGTCAGGAAGCTCTGTCTGTGCTTAGCTATGGGTCAGGAAGGCCCTTACCTGAAAATGGGCCCCAGCTCCTGGAAGGCCTGATGCATCTCCAGGTGCAGGTTCTCCTGGCCCTGCTCCCTCAGGATCTGTATCATCTTCAGCCACTTGTTTCTGGAGTACAGTGGGATGGCTTCAAAGGGCTGCAGTGCCTTGGGGGCCGGTGCTGCTGTGGTGCCCAGTGCCCTCATCCTGTGCTGGCATTGCCAGGGTCTTGCCAGCCACACATCTGCCTTTGCCCTGAGTGCCATTGCTTCCTCCTCTCTTCTTCAGCCCATGGCCTTTTATGCTGCCTGTGTACTGTACTGTTGGACTGATCACGTCATGGAAGAAACTGTCCCTGGACTTGCCTGGGAGATCCGGGCTCTGATCATGGCTGGGGCTTAACTGTCAGTGGAAGTGTATGGCCAGCTCCCTAACACCATCTGTAAAACCTGCTGCAGGGTGGGAACTGGGAACAGGTATAGTGTCCACACGGGGGGCTGTGTTGACTGGGAAGAGGGGGACAGAGATCTCTCTTCTCCCTATAGATGGGAAAAGGAAGATGGATGGATTCTCTCTCTTTTGAAGATATAATAGAAGACCTTGGTTTCTTTTAATAGACTTTGTCTTTTTTTAGCGACTTCAGTAAAAATAAATCTAAGAACTAGAAAGTATATGAGGCATTATATTCTTTCCAGAACAAGTTTGAATTCAGTTTCTTTAAGAAAAAAAAAAGGAAGAATAAAACATTTTATTGTTGCTACATGTGAAACAAGAATAACATGGGTGGCACCCTGGTGGTGACGTCACAGTGGCACATGGATCCTGAGGGCAATTCTGCTCATGGGCCAGGACTGTCCTCTGCACAGTCTGTGGTCCGGTCAGTCAAGTCTCACCCTCAGCTTCCATCTCCCCTTCTCACACTCTTCAGGGCCTCTGACTTGTAAGGGGTTGTACAGGACTATCCTCCAAACCAAACTTCCACCATCTTGGGGAGTCTACTGGGTGTGATCACAGAAGACCCTCCCCTCTGAGCTTGTTGACTCTTGACAGTCCCTCATAGAAGGACCCTCCTCTAAGGATTCCATCACTCCTCCAGACCCATTGTATACCACTGTACCCTAACTGCAAATGGCCTCGGGATCTCTGAGAGAGGCTAGAGTGTATATGATGGGAAGAATTAGGGGAAGGTTCCGTCTACACAGCCATGGGGGAAGCCAGCATCTCAGCTGTGTGCAGACCTTCCAACATAGCTTCTTTATGGTCACTAATCTCCTGCCCCCAAAGCCCTCACCCATTGCTCTGTAAGTAAGTCAAATAAACTCGCTGGTTCCCCAGGGGTGAACGTTAGTAGAATTATACTTTGGCTTGCCATTGGGACTTTATGAGGAGGGGGATAGACATCATCTAGTCTCCTCACCTCCTACACCTAGAGAAAACTCTCAGGACTCATGGTAACATATCCTGTAGTTCTGCCTCAAGAATGTCATGACTCAGAATCCGTTCATTTCCTCACTCATTAAACAAATATTGAGTGTTAGCGGGTCAGAGTACACACAAAGTATTGGGAACATTCTGTGGGCATAGACAATGAATGTGTAGAGTCCCAGGCACATACACCTAATAGAATTGCCTGCAATGAAGCTGGTATTCTGTGTGGCACTATGAGAGCCTATAATGAGAGAAGTGACTTGTAGACCTTTCCTTAATTACCATTGGGGCTTATCAAAAAAGTGATCAGAAAGCACAGAGAATTCCTGTGAACACGCCCTGTCCCAGGCACAGCTTCCTCCTTGGTCAGCCTGTACTTCAGCAGTACACTTCATAGTGGACAGACCCAGGCTGACATTTCTCCATCACTCCATGACCTCAGCTTCCACAGAGGTTTGGTGCTCCACGTGCTGTGGGGTTGACACCTGTAGAGTGGCTCCACTGGGGTCCCATACAGGACACTTTGGTCTCCTTAGATGTCTGCCTCTGCCTTCTCATCCCCCTTCACACATCTCTGGCAGACACTGACCTTTCTAATCTCTCACTTCTTTTTCCTTTACACCTGTTCGTGTGTGTGTGTGTGTGTGTGTGTGTGTGTGTGTGTGTGTGTGTGTG